>OY740782.1:8034701-8272958 GCA_963514005.1 Raja brachyura | reverse complement strand
AGATTGGATAAGAGTGGAGAAAGAGCATACAATACAGGAGCGATCCTCCTTTCCCGATGTAACTGAACAATATAATATATAAGAAGAATCCAATTATTCACAGTATAATACGAATTGGAAACAACTAAATTAACTTTAAAATTAAGAAAATTATCGCTTCTCTCCCCAATAGCTAACAATCCCTCATTCAAACCATCCATTATTGATAAAACGTTTATCCATTGGGAAAGAATAGGAATTAAAATGACGGGAGATATGTATGAAATGGGAAAACGTCTATCATTCCACCAATTACAACTAAATTATAATTTGAAAAGTAATCAATATTTTAAATATCTTCAAGTCAAGATTATTTGAAAAAATATATACAAGGATATCAAACTCTAACCCCAGATTTATTAGAGGAAGGAAAGAATAGAGAGGCAGAATCAAGCAATTTAATATCCTATTTATATAATATAATTCTAAATATAGAAACGCCAACGACTGAGGCAATTAGAAGGGACTGGGAACAAGACTTATTGATAAAAATTCCGAACGATAGATGGGAAAAGAAATCTATTATATGTACATAAATGTTCGATTAATGTAAGACGTAACCTAATTCAATTAAAAATTTTACACAGATTATATTACTCGAAAGCTAGACTGAATAAAATATTTCCAAATGTTCCCCCCATTTGTGATACATGTCTAACTCAAAATGCCACTATAGCACATTCCTTTGTCTCTTGTACCAAACAGCATACATTTTGGAATGACACTTTTTGGAATTTTTACAAAACTATTTAACACAAAATTGAACCCCAATACAGAACTGATTATCTTTGGATCAATGGAAGAGGGAAGTAAACTAACTATATTCCAAGAAGCTCTTCTCAATTACGGTTTAATAACAGCAAAAAAACGTATACTCAAATTCTGGAAAAACGCAACCACGCCAACGTTCAAAATGTGGATGTCGGAAACGCTACATCTTGAAGAAATGCGATTCCTCCTACTAGGCAAAGTAGACCAATTCTTAAAGACTTGGTCTCCTTTTATCGACTTTTTACAAGCATATGGTGCAACATAACCTAACCTTAGAAATTAAATGGTTTAGAACCGGGTGACGGATGGGCAAAAATACGAAATAGGTAGATGTCTCCTCATCTCTCTTCTCTCTACTTTATTTTTTTCTCTCAATCTTCTTAGCTTCTCATCTCTGCCCTTTATCTCTTTCGCTATCTGTTTCTACTCGCTGGTCTATCTATTCCGACACTCTTTATTTCTCTTTTCTCTCGCTGTTCTTTTATTATTAAATTAAAAATACGAAGTTGTACAAGAATGGTAATGTGTATTTTTGTATTAGGAACCACACTGTTGTACTTACTTCTAACCAAAAAAAAACCCCCCAAAACAAAAAAACAAAGTATTGATTTTTAAAACGGCGACCTATTTCTAGTCGAGGCCAGTTTTAATCATGATGAAAAAAATAGCAGCAACCGAGATGAAGCCTCGACCACTTTCGACCATTAGGGAGAGTGACCAAAACCTCCGGTGACCTCATGGAAACCTTGGGTGGCGGGCAAGGTCACCAGAGGTTGCTGTTTAGGTCTCCTAAGTGGGACAGGGGCTTTACAGAATAATGTAAGGCATAGATGGAGTGGATGTGGAGAGGATGTTCCCACAGTTGTTAGAGTTTAAGACCAGAGGTCAAAGCCTCAGAATTAAAGGGAGCTCTTTTAGAAAGGAGGTGAGGAGGAACCTCTTTAGTCAGAGGGCAGTTAATCGGTGGAGCTCATTGCCACAGAGGGCTGTGGGGGCCATGTCAGTGGATATTTTTAAAGCAGAGACAGATAAATTCTTGATTAGAATGGGTGTCAAGGGTTATGGGGAGAAGGCAGGAAAATGGGATTAGGAGGCAGAGATCAGCCATGATTGAATGGCGGAGTAGACTCGGTGGGCCGAATGGCCTGATTCTATTCTTATAACTTGTGAACTTGGGTGGATGGGACGGGCCACAGGCTGGGGGTGGACGGGACGGGTCACCGTAGAGGGGGGTGGACGGGAAGGCGAGCGGTGCCCGTGGGTTGAGGTCTTGGCGGAGGGGGCTGCTGGAGACACTGCAGCAGCCGGGGGGGAGGATCTCGTGGATCGGAGACCCCAGGAGGTGGACGAGCGCGCGGATCGGACGCGGCCTGCAGCGGCACGGAGCGGTGGTGCTGCACTGGAGGACACCGACAAGGTCGCATGGCCAGACCGACCCCTGCAACTCCCACCCGGTGCCCTTTATATTGTATCTGTACACTGTGGACGGCTTGATTGTGATCATGTACAGTCATAGAAAATAGGTGCAGGAGGTGGCCATTCGGCCCTTCGAGCCAGCACCCCCATTCATTGTGATCATGGCTGATCATCCCCAATCAATAACCCGTGCCTGCCTTCTCCCCATATCCCTTGATTCCACCAGCCCCTAGAGTTACATTGACTGGTTGGCACCCAACAAAAAAAGCTTTTCAGGTGACAATAAACTAAACTATACTAAACAAAGGGCCTTCGAGGTCAAGGTTAGACTCGATCTTGAAACCTGAGGGGCACAAGGGGTGCCAGAAACATGGCGACTGCCTTCTCCTACATAATCCATATCCCATTATTCCCTGTACATCCATGTGCTGATCTAAAAGACTCTTAAACGCCACTATCGTATCTGACTGCACCACCTCCCCTGGCAGCACCAGGCACCCACCCCCCTCTGTGTAAAATACTTGGCCCGCACATCCCCATTGAACTGTGCCCCTCGCACCTGAAAGCTAGGACCAGAACTACAGATACAGATACATTTTATTTGTCACGTGTGCCAATTGGCACAGTGAAATGAAGTCACCATACAGCCATACAGGAAAAAAATAAAGAACACAACACAGAGTAGATAGAAATTCAACATAAAACATCCCCTCACAGCAGGATCAACATTTCCCACCGTGAGGGAAGGCACCAAAGTCTGCACCCACCCACGACATTGACATTTCCAACCTGTGAAAAGGGTTCTGGCCGTCCACCCTATCTGTGCCAGGCATCATTTCATACACTTCCATCACATCTCCTCTCAGCCTCCGAGCCCCTCGATAAACAATCCAAGCTTGTCCGACCTCTCCTTACCGCTAATACCCCCCTAATCCAGGAAATGACGAACTTAGTGGGCACAAGGGCCTGTTTCCACACTGTATCTCTGAACCAAGCTCAACTAGTGGAAACATCCTCCCCACATCCTCCACAAGTGGAACTGCAGATGATGCCTTACAAAAAAAAGACAGGAAGTGCTGGAGTAATTCAGCGGATTAAGTCAAGTCAAGTCAAGAGAGTTTATTGTCATGTGTCCCAGATAGGACAATCAGATTCTTCCTCTTCTGTTGGGCTGCTGGCAAAATGTCGCCGCAGGCTACATGTGACACCCACCTCACCCTGGGTGCTACACCCACCTCACCCATGGCGCTACACCCACCTCACCCTGGGCGCTACACCCACCTCACCCTGGGTGGTACATGTGACACCCACCTCACCCTGGGCGCTACACCCACCTCACCCTGGGCGCTACACCCACCTCACCCTGGCTGGTACAATGCGACACCCACCTTGCCCTGGATGGTGCAGAGGACGCCATTCTTCTGGCAGAAGGATGAGAAGAGGTTGACCAGGTCGAGGTTGGGCAGCTGGCCGTTCAGCCCTCCACGCTGATGTCGAAGCTGGTGACGACGTCGCTGCTCATCTCCACGGTGATGGCGGCCTGGATGGTGCCGGCCCGGCCCTGCATTGCCGACGAGCTGATCTCTGTGGCGGCGGCGGGGGCAGAGAGTGTCAGTGACCGGGGAGAGACCGGGCAAAGTGGAGGCACACACGCCGGGATAGAGCGCATGTGGGGAGCACGTTCCCACTATTTTAGTTTGGAGATACGGCGCAGAAACAGGCCCTTCGGCCCGCCGAATCCGCACTGACCCCCGATCCCCGCACATTAACATTATCCTACACACACTAGGGACAATTTACACTTACACCAAGCCAATTAACCTACAAACCTGTATGTCTTTGGAGTGTGGGAGGAAACCGGAAACTCATGCAGTCACGGGGAGACGGTCCAAACTCCATACACACGGCACCCAAAAGTCAGGATCGAACCCGGGATTGTTGCGCTGTAAGGTGGGGTGATGGGTGGTGTGGGGTGATGGGGATGGGGCTGGGGAGGGGTGCAGTGATGGGGAGGGGAACCAGGACGGGGTGAGGCGGGGGATGCTGACCTGTGACGTTAACGTCGTGGTAGGCCTCGAGCCAGGCCTCCATGCCGATCATGTCGTGCTCGTTGAAGAGGAAGATGATGTCCTTGGCCCAGTAGATCTGGCCTGCGGGGAGATGGGGATGGAGGATCAGCTCAGTGTCAGCACACACACACACACCACCGTGAGCTCACACACACACCATCAATGAGCACACACACCACACACACACACACACACACACACACACCATCAATGAGCACACACACCACACACACACACACCATCAATGAGCTCACGCACGCACCATCAATGAGCCCCGTCAATGAGGTCTCGGCACCCGCTCCGGCACCAGCTCCAAACACCGCTATCCCGTGCGCTTTGCTTGTCTTATACTTAAGCCCTTCGGCCCACCATGTCTGCACTGAACATGGTCCAAGTTAAACTGTTCACCTGGTGAACAGTTACAGGTGAAAGTTACAGGTGAAAGTTACAGGTGAAAGTTACAGGTGAAAGTTACAGGTGAAAGTTACAGGTGAAAGTTAACAGGTAAAAGTTAACAGGTGAAAGTTAACAGGTGAAAGTTACAGGTGAAAGTTACAGGTGAAAGTTACAGGTGAAAGTTACAGGTGAAAGTTACAGGTGAAAGTTACAGGTGAAAGTTACAGGTAAAAGTTACAGGTAAAAGTTACAGGTAAAAGTTACAGGTGAAAGTTAACAGGTGAAAGTTACAGGTGAAAGTTACAGGTGAAAGTTAACAGGTGAAAGTTACAGGTGAAAGTTAACAGGTGAAAGTTACAGGTGAAAGTTACAGGTGAAAGTTACAGGTGAAAGTTACAGGTGAAAGTTAACAGGTAAAAGTTAACAGGTAAAAGTTACAGGTGAAAGTTAACAGGTGAAAGTTACAGGTGAAAGTTACAGGTGAAAGTTACAGGTGAAAGTTACAGGTAAAAGTTACAGGTAAAAGTTACAGGTGAAAGTTACAGGTGAAAGTTACAGGTGAAAGTTACAGGTGAAAGTTACAGGTGAAAGTTACAGGTGAAAGTTACAGGTGAAAGTTACAGGTGAAAGTTACAGGTGAAAGTTACAGGTGAAAGTTACAGGTGAAAGTTACAGGTGAAAGTTAACAGGTGAAAGTTAACAGGTGAAAGTTACAGGTGAAAGTTACAGGTGAAAGTTACAGGTGAAAGTTACAGGTGAAAGTTACAGGTGAAAGTTACAGGTGAAAGTTACAGGTGAAAGTTACAGGTGAAAGTTACAGGTGAAAGTTAACAGGTAAAAGTTACAGGTGAAAGTTACAGGTGAAGAGGGGGGTGAACAAAGGTGGACCCGGCGTGGGGGAACTGCTGTGAGGGGAGGGGGCCTAACAAAGGAGGACCTGGCACAGGCTACTTTGTAACGTTGTCAGTGGCCTTTATGTGGTGACTATTGCATACAAGTGACACTAATGTATACAATTCAATTCAAGTACAGCACAGTAGAGTGCGGTGAGCTGGTGTGAGCAGTGTGGGACACTGACCTCGGAAGTAGGATGCGAGTGCCAGGAGCAGGCCGGCCGACTGGCTGTTGTGCTTCATCTCCACCGGCGTGCTGAGGACGATGGACTCGGTGCTGGCCGCCCGCGACGCCCGCAGGATGCCGTACACGTTGGTGCCCTTCACCATCTGTGGGCAACAGCAGCCATCACACCTCTGCCCAACACCAGCTTGCCCTCTGGCACCCACACAGTGGCTCAGGCGTGGGGGCTGGGAGAGGTGAGTGAGAAGGGGGGATGGATGGGAGGGTGAGGGATGGGAGGGGGAGGGAAGAGGGGAGGGAGGACAGAAGGAGGGTAGGGAAGAGTGGGAAAGGAGGGGGAGGGGAAAGGAGGGGTGAGGGGGGGAGGGGAAAGGAAGGGAGAGGGGTGTGGAGGTGGGGGAGGGAAAGGATGGGGGAGGGGAAAGGAGGGGGAGGGGTGTTGGGGAGGGGAAAGGAGGGGGGAGGGGAAGGGAGGGGGAGGGGGAGGGGAAGGGAAAGGATGGGGAGGGGGGAGGGGGAGGGGGAGGGGAAGGGAGGGGGAGGGGAAGGGAAAGGATGGGGAGGGGAAAGTATGGGGGAGGGGAAAGTATGGGGGGAGGGGAGAGAGGGGAGGGGAGAGGGAGTGGGGAGGGGAGAGGGAGTGGGGGGAGGGAGGGGAATGAGGGAGGAAGTGGGAACAAGGGGGAGGAAGTTGACAGTGACGGAGTGCGTTACATACGTATCTCTCGCGGATCTCGTCTGGGAAGGGCAGGGTGCGGGAGAAGCTGTGGGCGTGGGTCTCCAGTCCAAGGCCGGTCATCGTCTTCAGCAGCCAGTCCACGGGCATTCCCCTGCACGAGAGAGGAGAACAGGTGAGAGGAGATAAAGGCGAGGGGGGGGGAGTGGGGAGGTGGAGGCGAGGGGTAGGAGAGTTAAGTTTAGCGATTGAGTGTGGAAGCAGGCCCTTTGTCGACCAGCGATGACACCAGTTCCATCCTACACACGAAGGGCAATTCACAGAAGCCAGTTAACCTACAAACCTGCATGGTTTCGGGATGTGGGAGGAAACAGGGACACCCGGAGAAAACCCACCTGGTCACACGGTGATCGTGCAAACTCCACACAGACAGCACCCGTATTCAGGATCAAAGCCGGGTCCCTGGCACTGTGAGGCAGCAACTATTCTGCTGCGTCGGTGTGAGAGGCATACTGTAAATAGGGTAAACACTGCCAGGGGTGGTGGTGGAGGCAGATCTGAGATGCGGGGAATGGAGGGAAATGGATCACGTGCAGGCAGAGATTAGTTTAACTTGGACCGTGTTGGGGACGGACATTGTGGGCAGAAGGGCCTGTTCCTGCGCTGTACCCTCAGTGTTTGAGTAGTTTGTTGAACCCCAACCACTCCGATGAGAAGTGCGAGCATGAACTCGCTCATTGTTGCCGCTCCCCACCCCCCCCTCCCCATTGCCCACCCCTTCCCTGCCCAATGCCCACTGCCATGCTTCCCACCCCCTGCACCCTAAACCGTCCCCATCCGCCCTCCCCCTCCCATGCCCATCCCTTCCCTCCCCCATCCCCCCTCCCCTATCTCCCCCAACCCTCCCCACCACCACATCCCCTGCTTACGCTGCCCGCTTGCGGTGGCCTGAGAGCTCGCGAGCGTAGGAGAGGGCTCTGTCGCCGAAGACAAAGTTTTCATCCACCATGGTGGAGCCCATGGCGTTCTCGGACATGTACATGCGCAGGATGAAGGGCTCGAAGGCCAGGCCCAGGAACCACGTGATGCCTGCCACGTAGCACAGGAAGCTGTGGGCACACAGCACAGGGTCACACACGGCCAGCACAGTACCCACATACCCACACGGCCCATGCACAGTCCACACGGTCACACACACGTGCACATGCATGCAGGGTCACACACGGCCCGCACACGCTCACACACACGCTCACACACTGGCCCATGCACAGTCCACACCCACACTGTCCACACCGTCTCTCACACACACATGGTCACACACACCCACACACAGTCCACACCCCGTCACACACACACACACACTGGGTCAGGACACATCAACGCACCACACTGACCCATAGTCAACTCCCCCGCCCCGTCACACACACGGTCACACACACATACACGGCCGACACAAGCTGGCACAGACAACAGTCCACACCCTGCCACAGACACCCAGCATGTCTCGGCATCACACCGCACCGACACACAGTCAAACACATATAACCCATCACCGCACCGGCCAACAGTGCATACTCCTCCTCGTCTCTCACACACACACACACAGGATCAGACACATCCCGGCACAACCCGGCAAGGTACCACACCGATCCACAGTCAATCCCTCCACCCCAGCACCTTCTCCCCGGGTTAGGATCAGACACAGAGTGATGCTCCCGCTACACCAGGATAACACACAGTTTATCACTGTATCTCGATACAGGTGACAATAAAAAAACAAATACAGGTCCACCTCTGATTTTCCGGCAACTGGTGTTTCAGGAAGGTGATATAATCCAGACACAATTACCAAGAGCGCACTTGAAATCCCCCTGGGTAGTCCCCCTGAAGATATACCGTCTAGGCCGGGTGAGGTGGCCGATCTGGACCTCATTAGGACTTCACGGCCGATCGGCGGGTCAAATGTGGCCGCCTGTTGCCGGGGCTCTGGAACTCCGGCCCGGCCGGAGCCAGCAGATCCGTTGCCATAGCCGACTTCCAAGGCCGGTGTATCGGCCCCCTGCTGGCCTAGGCGGACCGTTGCATTACCGACCGCTGGACTCTTCTCGGAGGCCGTGACCTCTGCTGGCCCGGCAAAACAGATAATCCAGCAACGGTTTAATGGTTGCTTTCTTATCACCTGTACCAAGGCAGGGCTGCCAACATTGGGCGAGAGTTGGGAGTGAGAAATTGCGAGAGACCAAGCCCGAGCGAGCAGAGCGACTGGGGGGGGGGGGGGAGGAGGAGGGTGCCCCCCCCCCTCCCATTGGTACGGAGCTTTTGCATTTTTCAGCTTGAAATTGTGCAATATGGTGTATACTGTATTCATATGGTGCATGTTAGTGTATTCATGTATGAATATCAGGTTATAATCAAACACTTGGCCCATGCTGACCAACCTGGGTCTCACTGCACACCTGGTACTACTCCTGGCCCTGACTCCAGTTGCATACCTTCTCTCATTCCTGACCCTGACTCCAGCCTTACCCTGTTCTACCCTGATCATAGCTGCTTACCTGCTTAGGTTCCCAGTGCTGAACACACCCCTGGTCCCAGCTTAGACTGCACAGCTTGTACTATTCCAGACCTTGACTCTGGATGCACACTTGGCCTTGCTCCTAGCCCCTTTGCACTGACAATATATCTGGCCCACACATAAAGCCCCATATCTGACCCCCTGGAGTTAACCTATTACGTTCAAGCCCACAGGTGCTTATCTAATGCAGTAATCCTTTATGGGGCACTTCACAGACCAAATTATGGATAACAAAATTTGCTACATTCATTGGCTTCCTTGTTATTTAACATATGAGTTACTTTGTCAAAGAAGTCAGCAATTGGTTGAACACAATTTCTCATCCATAAAATTATACTCACTCAGTATTCTGTTACCATTTGTTAAGGGCTTGGACACGCTAGAGCCAGGAAACATGTTCCCGATGTTGGGGGAGTTCAGAACCGGGGCTGTCCCCCCTCCCCCCCTCCCGCTCTCTGTCCACACACTCTCTCCCATCTCTCCCTCCCACCTCACTCTCCCCCTTGCTCCCTCCCCTCTCTTTCTCCTGTCTATCTCCTCTTTCTCTTTGCCCCCCTCTCTGTTTCCCCCTCTCTCCCTCTTCCCCCTCTCTTCCTCTTCCCCCCCTCTTCCTCTTCCCCCTCTCTCCCTCTTTCTTCCCTCTCTCCTCTCTCTCTTCCTCTTCCCCCTCTCTCTCTCCTCTCTGCCTCCCTATCTCCCTCTCCCCCCTGTCTCCTTCCCCTCTCTCTCTCCGCCTCCCTTGGAGAGTCCCTGTCCCTTCAGCACAGAGACTCTCACGGCAGCGGCGCAACGCTTCCGACGTTTCTGACGGCCCGGGACCGTGAGGCTTCCACTGAAGCTGCTGCATGGCCGGAGATGCAGCGAGCGACTCGGCAGCCCCGCTAACACGCGCCAGCCCCGGCTTTCCGTCCGCATCTGTTCCCGCCGCTACATCTGCTTCCGTCCCTCCCTCAGCCCCGGCTCTCCAACACCCGCGGACCATGCAGTTTATCTGAGTTTTTTAATTTTCGTTGATCACAGAATGTCTCACGACAGAGCGAGAGAAATTTCTGATCAGCGTGAGGGAGTGAGAATTTCTCGAAATGAGTGAGTCTCACGCTCAAAGCGTGAGAGTTAGCAGCCCTGACCAAGGTACAGTGGGATACTTTCTTTTGCGTACAGATCAGCAAGTCCATCACCAGTACTGAAGGCTGTGGAACCAAGCGTGCTGGAAAATCAGTGGTGGCCCTGTACTAATCCGCCAGCCAGTGGTTGTTGAAAGCCCACTCACCAGAGCGGTGCGTTCATCCTGGTGATGATGTCAGTCAGGACCTGCCGGTGGTTGGGGTCTGAGAGGAGCCCCATCTTTCCGCCTTCACCCCGGCAACTACCACCAACCCTGCAGGACACAGAGGGAAAGGGTATTTAAACCTGGCTCTGACCGGCCCTGCCAATGGAGCCACAGGCAACGGTTCACAATTTATAGTAGAATTAGGTCATTCCGCCCATCGAGTCCACTCCCCCATTCAATGTGACTGATCTCTGCCTCCTAATCCCATTCTCCTGCCTTCTCCCCATAACCCCTGACACTCGTTCTAATCAGGAATTTGACTATTTCTGCCTTTAAAAATATTCACTGACTTGGCCTCCACAGCCCTCTGTGGCAATGAGTTCCACAGATTAGCTACCCTCTGACTAAAGAGGTTCGTCCTCACCTCCTTTCTAAAAGAGCTCCCTTTAATTCCGAGGCTGTGACCTCTGGTCCTAGACTCTCCCACCAGTGGAAACATCCTCTCCACATCCACTCTATCTATGCCTTTCATTATTCTGAAAGTTTCAATGAGGTCCCCCCTCAACCTTCCAAATGCCAGCGAGTAGAGGCCCAGTGCTGTCAAACGCTCATCATATGCTCACCCACTCATTCCTGGAATCATTCTTGTAAACCTCCTATGGCCCCTCTCCAGAGCCAGCACATCCTTCCTCAGATATGGGGCCAAATTTGCTCACAGCACTTCAAATATGGCCTGACCAGCACCTTATAGAGCCTCAGCATTTCATCTCTCTTTGTATTCCAGTCCTCTTGATATAAATGCTAGCGTTGAATTTGCCTTCCTTACTACCAATTCGACTTGCAAATTAACCTTTTGTTAGTCCTGCACCAGCACTCCCAAGTCCTTTTGCACCTATTTTTGGAATCACTCCATTTCAAAAATAATCAATGCCTTTATTCTAACCAAAACGCATGACTCCACACTTTGCTATAATGAATTACATCTCAGAGCCACTTCTCTGCCCACTCCTAACCTGTCCAAGTCCTTCTGCAGTGCCCTTGCTTCCTCTACACTGCCTGTCCCTCCGCCTGTCTTAGCATCATCTGCAAACTTGGCCACAAAGCCCTCAATCCCCTTATCCAAATCATTAATATACAACGTGAAGAGAAACGGCCCCAGCACCGATCCTTGCCGAACTCCACTAGTCACTGGCTGCCTATCTGAAAAAAAAGGGATAAGATGGAAATGGCCCATTGTTCCACATCCCATTTGGGGGAGATCGTGGGGGGGTGAAGGAATGAGGGGGGTTGGTGCAGTGAGGAGGAGCGGTGAGATCATGAAAGGCGAGGGCAATGAGGGGAGTGAGGAGAATGGGGAGGGACTGGTGGGATGAAGGGGGAGGAGGGAGTGAGGAGGAGAAGGGACTGGGGATGGAGAGGGAGTGAGGAGCGGAGGGAGTGAGATGGAGAGGGTGTGAGGAGAAGGGGGAGGAGGAAGAGGGGGAGTGAGATGGAGAGGGAGTGAGATGGAGAGGGAGTGAGGAGGGCGAGGGAGTGAGATGGAGAGGGAGTGAGATGGAGAGGGTGAGGAGGGAGAGGGAGTGAGATGGAAAGGGTGAGGAGGGAGGGAGTGAGATGGAGAGGGAGTGAGATGGAGAGGGAGTGAGATGGAGAGGGTGTGAGATGGAGAGTGAGTGAGGAAAAGGGGGAGGAGGAAGAGGGGGAGGGAGTGAGATGGACAGGGAGTGAGATTGAGAGGGAGTGAGATGGAGAGGGAGTGAGATGGAGAGGGAGTGGGATGGAGAGGGGAGTGAGATGGAGAGGGAGTGAGGAGGGGAGGGAGTGAGGAGGGGAGGGAGTGGGATGGAGAGGGAGTGAGGAGGGGAGGGAGTGGGATGGAGAGGGTGTGAGATGGAGAGGGAGTGAGATGGAGAGGGTGTGAGATGGAGAGGGAGTGGGATGGAGAGGGTGTGAGGTGGAGAGGGTGTGAGATGGAGAGGGAGTGGGATGGAGAGGGGAGTGAGATGGAGAGTGAGGTGGAGGGTTAGAGAGTGAGGAGGGAGTGAGATGGAGAGGGAGTGAGATGGACAGGGAGTGAGATTGAGAGGGAGTGAGATGGAGAGGGAGTGAGATGGAGAGGGAGTGAGATGGAGAGGGAGTGAGATGGAGAGGGAGTGAGATGGAGAGGGAGTGAGATGGAGAGGGTGTGAGATGGAGAGTGAGTGAGGAAAAGGGGGAGGAGGAAGAGGGGGAGGGAGTGAGATGGACAGGGAGTGAGATTGAGAGGGAGTGAGATGGAGAGGGAGTGAGATGGAGAGGGAGTGAGATGGAGAGTGAGGTGGAGGGTTAGAGAGTGAGGAGGGGAGTGAGATGGAGAGGGGAGTGAGTTGGAGAGGGAGGTGGAGGGTTAGAGAGTGAGGAGGGAGTGAGATGGAGAGGGGAGTGAGATGGAGAGGGAGGTGGAGGGTTAGAGAGTGAGGAGGGAGTGAGATGGAGAGGGGAGTGAGATGGAGAGGGAGTGAGATGGAGAGGGAGTGAGGGTGGACAGGGAGTGAGGAGGGAGGGAGAGTGAGATGGAGAGGGTGTGAGATGGAGAGTGAGTGAGGAAAAGGGGGAGGAGGAAGATGGAGAGGGAGTGAGATGGAGAGGGGAGTGAGATGGAGAGGGAGTGAGATGGAGAGTGAGGTGGAGGGTTAGAGAGTGAGGAGGGAGTGAGATGGAGAGGGGAGTGAGATGGAGAGGGGAGTGAGATGGAGAGTGAGTGAGGTGGAGGGTTAGAGAGTGAGGAGGGAGTGAGATGGAGGGTTAGAGAGTGAAGAGGGGAGTGAGATGGAGGGGAATGAGATGGAGAGGGAGTGAGGTGGAGGGTTAGAGAGTGAAGAGGGAGTGAGATGGAGAGGGAGTGAGGTGGAGGGTTAGAGAGTGAAGAGGGAGTGAGATGGAGAGGGAGTGAGGTGGAGGGTTAGAGAGTGAGGAGGGAGTGAGATGGAGAGTGAGGTGGAGGGTTAGAGAGTGAAGAGGGAGTGAGATGGAGAGTGAGGTGGAGGGTTAGAGAGTGAAGAGGGAGTGAGATGGAGAGGGAGTGAGGTGGAGGGTTAGAGAGTGAGGAGGGAGTGAGATGGAGAGGGAGTGAGGTGGAGGGTTAGAGAGTGAGGAGGGAGTGAGATGGAGAGGGAGTGAGGTGGAGGGTTAGAGAGTGAGGAGGGAGTGAGATGGAGAGTGAGGTGGAGGGTTAGAGAGTGAGGAGGGAGTGAGATGGAGAGGGAGTGAGGTGGAGGGTTAGAGAGTGAGGAGGGAGTGAGATGGAGTGATAAAGAAGGAACTGCAGATGCTGGAGAATCGAGGGTTACACAAAACCCTTCTTCAGTGAGATGGAGAGAGAGTGAGTGAGGAGGAAGAAGGGAGGGAGGGAGGGAGGGTGAGGGTGAGGAGTGGGGATCGGGCCGAGTGGCCAGGCGGGGGGGGAGGGGGGGGGGTGATTCAGCCGCGCACGGTTTAGTTGCCATGACGACGGCGCGGGGGGCGGGGGCGCGGGGGGGCGGGGGCGCGGGGGGCTCGCGGGGGCGCGGGGGGAGGGGGCGGGGGCGCGGGGGGAGGGGGCGGGGGCTCGCGGGGGGCGCGCGGGGCCCAGGCCCGCTCGCTCGCTCACTCACTCACCCACCCGGCGCCCCGACCCCAGCCCGCCACCCGGACCCGCTCACCGGCTGCACCGCCCTGCCGCGCCGGAAGCTGCCCGGACCCCACACCGCGCGACACACACACACTTCCGGAAAGCCAGGCCCTTCGGCCCACCGACCCCGCCAATCCCCGCACCCCGCGGGCAATCTTACAACTATAACCCAAGCCAACTGACCTGCAAGCCCGCGCGTACTTTGGAGCGTGGGACGGGAGGAAACTCACGGGGGAGAGGACGTGCAAACTCCGCACAGACAGCGCCTCGTAGTCGGGATCGAACCCGGGTCACCGGCGCTGTGTGTGAGGCAGCGACTGTACCGCTGTGTGGGTGTAGCAGTGTTACAACATTTTGAGATTTAAAAAAATCAAGTCTGCAATTTATCCCATCAGATAAAGCATAAAAAGAAGTTTAATTTGACACCTAATTCACTTTCATATCTTCAGTATTAAGAAAGTTATGGCCATTTTCATACTCGGAAATTAGCATCTTGTTCCCCATTGCCTTTCAATTGACTTAACTCAAAAGCTGTGATCTGGAACAGTCAAAAGCCCATAACTTTCTTAAAAATATAGACAACTCAATGAAATTTTCAGTTATTGTAGATTGAAGCATTCTGAAACAAATATTAAACAATCTTACTTGGATGACCTGAAATTAAAGCATATAATTAGTTAGTTATCTAATTGTAGCTAATTACAAAATTCAATGAGTAGATCTAAACATCTATCCATTTCTTAAGGAAAATATAAACTTTTTTAAAATTGCCTAAGTGTCCAAATAACAGTCACACAATAATCCACAATACAACATAATTTTTCAATCTAATTTTCATGAATTTATAGGCCAAATGGAAGGAATTTAGTGTTTGATTCCAGTAAATTAATGGCCATTTAAATCAACTAGCGAGTGGGTTTTAGTGGAATGCGGTGGATTGGAACGTTGCGGTTAGCGGTGAAGTCGGGAGGAAAAATATTGTTTGTTCATACATTTTTTTTGGACCCCATTTCGCAACACGAAAATATTATTAAAGCCTCCCGAAAAACCAACTTTTAATATAAAAATAAACTATTTACCTTTTTTTCTCCCCTGCGCAAAATCCTTCCGGTTGTCGGCGCTCAAGCCTTTTGAAGGTGATTTTTAAATTACTCTAGTTAATAAATAATCTAGCATAATTTAAAAATACCTTCATTAATGAAATGTCGGAGCGATTTTTCTTCCGCATCGAAATCGCCCAACATGGATCAATTTTCCCTGCCTGTGGAAAAGCGGCACTTTAAGCCCGCCCCCCTCTGAAAGGCGCCAAAGTCACGCACACGGGGAGTGGCAGAACTGCAGCGCTGCTCAAGGTAAATTTTGTAACATACCTAGTAGATGGGGTGGAGGGAGGGGTGCCGCGTCTGTGTGATGTTGTAGAGAGGGGGGGGGGGAAGCGAGCAGCTGTAGGATTAAGCTCTGGGATGGGTGTTCTTGGGTGGGAGTTGACTGTAGTGCCCCCCCCCCCCCCCCCCCGCTGCAACTGCAAGAGATGCAACACCTGTCCCTATCCCTCCTTCCTCCATTCCATCCAGGGATCTCCTCCACCTAGCGGAGCTGGTCCTCATCCTTAACAACTTTTCGTTTGCCTCCTCCCTTTTCCTCCAATCCAAGGCGTAGCTGTGCCTGCCTCTTTGTAGGGTACGTCGAACAATCCTTGTTTGAGGTGTACCATGGCCCTATCCCCGGACTCTACCTCCGCTTCATTGATGACTGCATTGGTGCTACCTCCTGCACCCATGCAGAACTCACTGACTTCATCCATTTCACCACTACCTTCCATCCGGCACTCAAATACACCTGGACCATTTCCGATATCCCCCTGCCGTTTCTAGACCTCACTAACTCCATCGCAGGTGACAGACTACAATAAACCCACTGACTCCCATGGCTATCTAGCCTACACTTGTTCCTACCCTGCTTCCTGTAAGGACTCCATCCCCTACTCCCAATTCCTCCGACTACACCGCATGTGCACCCAGGATGAGGTGTTCC
This sequence comes from Raja brachyura, assembly GCA_963514005.1. The sequence goes on along the minus strand of OY740782.1, from coordinate 8,256,986 downwards.
AAACCAGGGCATCGGAGATGTCCTCATCCTTTAGGGAACGGGGCTTCTCTTCGACTATAGATGAGATTCTCACCAGGATCTCTTCTATACCCCGTAACTCTGGCCTCCCCCCCCATCCCCCCACTTGTAAAAAGGGCAGTCCCCCTTGTCCTCACCTTCCACCCTATGAGCTGTCACATACAACAAGTAATCCTCCAACATTTTCGTCACTTCCAAAGGGATCTCACCACTGGCCACATGTTCCCATCTTCCCATCGGTGAGACCAAGCGTAGGTTTGGTGATCGCTTCGCCCAACACCTCCGCTCGGTTCGCAATAACCAACCTGATCTCCCGGTGGCTCAGCACTTCAACCCCCCCTCCCATTCAGAATCCGACCTTTCTGTCCTGGGCCTCCTCCATGGCCAGAGTGACGCCCACTGTAAATTGGAGGAGCAGCACCTCATATTTTGCTTGGGTTGTTTACCCCAGCGGTATGAACATTGACTTCTCCAATTTTAGGTAGTCCCTGCTTTCTCCTTCTTTACCCTCCCCTTCCCAGCTCTCCCGCAGCCCACTGTCTCCACCTCTTCCTTTCTTCTTCCTGCCCCCCCACCCCTCATCAGTCTGAAGATGGGTCTCGACCTGAAACATATTTCCTTCGCTCCATAGATGCTGCCTCACCCGCTGAGTTTCTCCAGCATTTTTGTCTAACAACCAAAATACCTACATAACCTAATCTCATTTCCCTGCATTTGGCAAATGGGGTTAGCTTAAGTAGGCATATTGGTCGGCAATAAGATCCTTGAATCCCTTCCAAACCATGTACCTGATCAAATTACTTTTAAAACAAGGCAAAGCACTGGGGTAACTCAGCGGGTCGGGCAGAATCCCTGGAGACCATGGAAAGGTGACATTTCAGGTTGGGACCCTTTTAAATGTTGTTTAATTTAATAGTACTTGCCTCAACTACCTCCTCTGGCAGCTTATTCCATACACCCACCATCCTGTGTGAAAAAGGTGCCCCTCAGATTCCTAATAAATCTTTCCACACTCACCTTACATCTAAGCCCATTAGGTTTACACTCTTCTACACCAGGAAAAATACTATTTACCTTTTCTTTGCTCTCTACAATCCATTTTAAATTGTTTTACAGTGCCCTCCATAATGTTTGGGACAAAGACCCATCAATTATTTATTTGCTTCTGTACTCCACAGGGAGATTTGTTATAGAAAATATTACATGTGGTTCAAGTGCGCATTGTCAGATTTTAATAAAGGCCATTTTTATACATTTTGGTTTCACCATGTGGAAATTACAGCAGTGTTTATACATAGTCCCCCCATTTCAGGGCACCATAATGTTTGGGACACATGGCTTCACAGTAATTGCTCAGGTATGTTTAAATGCCCCCTTAATGCAGGTATAAGAGAGCTCTCAGCACCTAGTCTTTCCACCAGTCTTTCCATCACCTTTGGAAACTTTTATTGCTGCTTATCAACATGAGGACCAAAGTGGTGCCAATGAAAATTGGCACAATCTCCCGTCAAATTGGCACGTCCCATAAGTCAAAGAAGCCATTATGAGACTGAGAAACAAGAATAAAACTGTTAGAGACATCAGCCAACCTTAGGCTTACCAAAATCAACTGTTTGGAACATCATTGCGAAGAAACAGAGCACTGGTAAGCTTACTAATCACAAAGAGACTGTCAGGCCAAGGAAGACATCCACAGCTGATGACAGAAGAATTCTCTCTCTATAATAAAGAAAAATCCCCAAACACCTGTCCGACAGATCAGAAACACTCTTCAGGAGTCAGGTGTAGATTTGTCAATGACCACTGTCCGCAGAAGACTTCATGAACAGAAATACAGAGGCTACACTGCAAGATGCAAACCACTGGTTAGCCGCAAAAATAGGATGGTCAGGTTACTGTTACTGCAAAGAAGTACTTAAAAGAGCAACCACAGTTCTGGAAAAAGGTCTTGTGGACAGATGAGACAAAGATTAACATATCAGAGTGATGGCAAGAGCAAAGTATGGAGGAGAGAAGGAACTGCCCAAGATCCAAAGCATACCACCTCATCTGTGATACACGATGGTGGGGGTGTTATGGCCTGGACATGTATGGCTGCTGAAGGTACTGCCTCATTTATCTTCATTGATGATAGTAAATTCTGAAGTGTATAGACACATCCTATCTGCTCAAGTTCAAACAAATGCCTCAAAACTCATTGGCCGGCGGTTCATTCTACAGCAAGACAATGATCCCAAACATACTGCTAAAGCAACAAAGGAGTTTTTTCAAAGCTAAAAAATGGTCAATTCTTGAGTGGCCAAGTCAATCACCTGATCTGAACCCAATTGAGCATGCCTTTTATATGCTGAAGAGAAACCTGAAGGGGACTAGCCCCTAAAACAAGCATGTTAAAGATGGCTGCAATACAGGCCTGGTAGAGCATCACCAGAGAAGACACCCAGCAACTGGTGATGTCCATGAATCGCAGACTTCAAGCAGTCATTGCATGCAAAGGATATGCAACAAAATACTAAACATGATTACTTTCATTTACATGACATTGCTGTGTCACAAACATTATGGTGCCCTGAAATGGGGGGACTATGTATAAACACTGCTGTAATTTCTACATGGTGAAACCAAAATGTATAAAAATGGCCTTTATTAAAATCTGACAATGTGATTTTTTCTATTACAAATCTCAAATTGTGGAGCACAGAGGCAAATAAATAAATGATGGGTCTTTATCCCAAACATTATGGAGGGCACTGTATATACCGCTCTAAGATCATCTTGCAGATCCCCTTTAAATCGGGAAGATTGAAAAGTATAGTCAATAGCTACAGCAACCCAGGTGCAGGGGGTAGCGCTGCTGCCTGGCAGTACCAAAGACCCAGGTTCGAGCCTGACCTTGGGTGCTGTCTGTGTGGAGTTTGCATGTTTTTCCTGTGACTGCAGGGGTTTCCTTCCACATCCTGAAGACGTGCAGGTTTGTAGCTTAATTGCCCCTGGTTTGTAGGGAGTGGATGAGTAAGTGGATTAACATAGAACCAGTGTGGGCGGGTAATCGATGGTCAGACATATTTCCGTGTTGTATATCTAAATTAAAACTATAAAATAAACAACAGATTATTAGCAAAAAAATATTTAATCTGAAATTAAAACCAGAAAATGCTGGTAACACACAGCAGGTCAGAGAGCATCTTGTTTTTGTTTTTAATCACAGGTTTCTAGCATCTTTAGGTCCAAAGCAGTAGCTGTTTTTTATCTCAGGTTCCCAGCCTCCGCAGGTCTTTAATTTCAAAAAAGAATACAAGGCTTCAGACTTGCTTTTTATCTAGGATTTTCAGCATCTGCAGGTTTGAGGCTTCAGTCTTCGTTTTTATGTTTGGTTTCCAGCATCTGCAGGTATTTAGTCTCCATGGACAATGCTCATTATCAGAGGGCGCCACCTGTGCACGGAGGCGTGTAGTGCGGTGCGGGAGGGTCACTCCCCGGACAGCGAGGTGACCTCCAGCACGTGCTCCCTGACCACACGGTCGAGCACGGCGTAGACGTCACGGCAGGCCTTGACCGCCGCGTCCACCACCTTCTCCAGGTGGTCCTGATGCAGGCGGGAGTTCATCTCCAGAAGGGCGATCTGCTCGGACTTGGGCAGCAGAGCCAGGGCCACCTGCGGCCCACCCGCCGACTCCTCCACATAGCTGAGGTCCGTCAGCGGCGTGTCCTCCAGGAAGCCCGTGGAGCAGGCGCACACGTAGTCACGCATGGGGATGCCTGCGTCCACCACCGCCAGCGTCGCTGCATTCACACAGGCGCAGTAGTTACCACCGTCTGCCTGCAGAATCTGGGGCAAGAAACAAGGCATTGGTGAGGCCACGTTTGTGTACAAGGCATTGGTGAGGTCATGTTACAGTTGTATAGTTGGAGATTAAAGTTGAGAGGGGAAAGATTTAATAGGTATCTGAGGGGCAACCTTTTTTCAATCAGAGGATCATGTGTAAATGGAACAGGCTCCCAGAGGAAGTAGTTGCGGCGTTTGACAGAAAGCCTTTGATAACGTGCCACACGTGAGGCTGCTAAGGAAGATAAGAGTCCACGATATCAAAGGGCAGATACTGGCATGGATAGCAGGTTGGCTGGATGGCAAAAGACAAAGAGTGGCAATAAAGGGGGCTTTTTCTGATTGGCTGCCAGTGACTAGCAGAGAAGGACTTGGTCAGGTTGGGAGAGTGGGCAGAGAAGTGACTGATGGAATATAGTGTAGCAAAGTGTGGAGTCATGCATTTTGATAGTAGGAATAAAGGCAAAGACTATTTTCTAATTGGAAAGAGAATCCAGAGGAGTGTTATGGTGGAGGGGGGACAGTGAAATGTTAATCTGCAAATTGAATCGGTATTAAAGAAAGCCGATCGGTATTAAAGATATATCAGCCATGATTCTTCCTGTCCACCCCCCCTCCACATCAGTCTGAAGAAGGGTCTCGACCCGAATCTTCACCTATTCCTTAGATCCATAGATGCTGCCTCACTCGCTGAGTTTCTCCAGCATTTTTGTCTACCTTCGATTTTTACTGCATCTGCAGTTCTTTCTTAAACAGATCAGCCACGATTAAGTGGCGGGGTAGACTTGATGGGCCGAACGGCCTAATTCTACTCCCATAACTTTATGAGGTACAATAACAACGTTCAAAATACTTTCGGACAGATAAATGGAGAGGAAAGGTCCAGAGGGACATGGGCCTAATAGGTGGGACTCGCATAGATGGTTCATCTAGGTCAGCATGGACGAGTTGGGCCAAAGGGCCTGTCTCCGTCCTATGCGACTACGAGTGTTTTATTGTCCCGCATACTTAAATGGAACAATAATATTCATTTTTTTAAAAAAAAGAGGGTTGGAACTTAAGTGCCACATCAAAGTTAGTCCTAGTTACTATCTGAAGAAGGGTACCGACCCGAAGCTCTACACATCTATATTCTCCGGAGATGCTGCTTAATCCGCTGGGTTGCTCCAAAAATCATTTAAAATTTTTTTTTAAATGAATATTATTGTTCGGTTTAAACCAGCATCTGCTGTTCCTTCCTACACAAGTGGGCAGATGAATGGTTGTTGGAGTTTAATGCAGATAAGTGAAAGGGGTTGCAGGTTGAGAAGTTCAACCCAGTCTGGACGAGGTGGAGGCCGGTGCCAGAGGTCAGTCCCGTTACCTGCACGTAGATGTCGATCTGGGAGCGCGGGTAGAGCTGCGTTAAGATGGCAGCCTCAAAGGTCTGCTTCAGGTGCAGGGTCATCTCAGTGGACTTGCGGTCACCGTGAGGTCTCCTGTTCCTCTCGCCAGTGCTGAAGGTGGCCATGCTGTACTGGCAGTTGACTACAGCCTTGTCATGGAGGGCCTTGCTACGCCCACCGCGGATCTGAGGCAAGAGAGTTTCCTTGTCACACACACACCAAACTTGCTGCATTCACAAAACCAATAAATATACAATCATTTAATAGCTGGCATGGTAGCCCAGCGGTAGAGTTGCGCCAGAGACCCGGGTTCGATCTTGACTACAGGGGCTGTCTGTACGGGGTTTGTATGTTCTCCCCGTGACCTGCGTAGGTTTTCTCCGGGATCGCCGATTTCGTCCCACACTCCAAAGACATGCAGGTTTGTTGGTTAATTGGCTTGGTGTCATTGTAAATTGCCCCATGTGTGTCTCGGATAGTGTTAATGTGCGGGGATCGCTGGTAGGTGCGGACTAGGTGGGCCGACTGGTATGTTTCCGTGCAGTATCTCAAAACTAAAATATCTAGAGGAAAAAGTGTTTAATTATCATATGCAGTAATAGCAGAACAATGAAATTCTTACTTGCTGCAGCACAACGGGCTTCCAAACACCATACTCATAGATAACATAGCATAAATGATGGAGGGGGAGAAGGAAGAGGGACTATGTTGAATACTTTTGTAACTTTGTCGGTGCCTCTTGCATACAAGCAGAATCTGACTGTATCAAGTACACGTAGCAATAAAGAATCAATCAATAAATTAACGTAGAATAAGGCAATTCAACATGGTAATAATTCCAAAACTTGTCCAAAAAGGCTCAAAGTCTTTAGTGCAACCAAATAAGTCCATCGTTTAGTTTATTGTTTTGTGTTCAATAAACTGTTTTCAATATTCAATAAATGGTTACTGGGAAGAAGCTGTTCTTGAACTTGGAGGTCACGGTTCCCCTCATGCCCTCCATATCTGCAACCTTCCATCCCTCCCCCTCATCCCCTCCCCATCACTCCCCCCTCATCTCCTACTCATCCCCCCCTCCCCATTCCCCCCCGTACCTCTCCCACGCATCTCCTCCCCTTGCCCCCCCCCCCCCCTTATCTCTTCTCCATCCTCCGCCCATTTCTCCTCATCCTTCTCCATACCTTCCCTTCTCCACCCCCCCCCCCCCCCCCCACCCCTCTCAACCCAAATCTCTCTCCATCCCTCACCTCATGCGGCCCGTACACCACGGCCAGCGCCTTGGTGTTGCCCTGCTCGATGTAAGCGGAGCCGTCGGCCTGGGCGAACACGCCCATGCGGGCCCGTATCTTCCTCAGCTCGGCCGGCTTCCTGCCATCCACCCGGTAACCCTGGTCCGAGAGCAGCTCCAAGCCCGCCATCTTCTCCCGCAAGGCCGGGGATGTGGGACTACAGATCCCAGCATGCTCTGCTCTGCACTCCCGGGCTGGTATCACCACCACGTGTTCCGTTTGGACTCCAACTCCCAGCATGCCGTGACTACAGCTCCCAGTATGCTCTGCACTCCCGGGCTGGTATCACCCCATGTTCCGTTTGGACTCCTGCTCCCAGCATGCCATTGGACTACAGCTCCCAGCATGCTCTGCACTCCCGGGCTGGTATTACCACATGTTCCGTTTGGACTCCAGCTCCCAGCATGCAATTGGACTACAGCTCCCAGCATGCTCTGCACTCCCGGGCTGGTATTACCACGTGTTCCGTTTGGACTCCAGCTCCCAGCATGCCGTGGACTACAGCTCCCAGCATGCTCTGCACTCCAGGGCTGTTATCACCAAAGATTATCTATAATCTTTGGTTATCACCCTGTGTTCCGACGAACTACAGCTCCCATCGTAGCAATGTTACAAATTTTTGAGATTTTAAAAATCAAGTCTGCAATTTATCCCATCAGATAAAGCATAACAAGAAGTTTAATTTGACACCTAATTTACTTTCAGATCTTCAGTATTAAGAAAGTTATGGCCATTTTCATGCTCGGAAATTAGCATCTTGCTTCCCATTGCCTTTCAATTGACTTAACTCAAAAGCTGTGATCTGGAACAGTTAAAAGCCCATAACTTTATTAAAAATTAAGAGAACTCAATGAAATTTTCAGTCATTATAGATTGAAGCATTCTGAAACAAATATTAAACAATCTTACTTGGATTACCTGAAATTAAAGTATATAATTAGTTAGTTATCTAATTGTAGCTAATTACAAAATTCAATGAGTAGATCTAAACATCTATCAATTTCTTAAGAAAAGATAAACTTTTTTTTAATTGCCTAAGTGTCCAAATAACATTCACACAATAATCCACAATATAACATAATTTTTAAATCTCATTTTCATGAATTTCTGGGCCAAATGGAAGGAATTTAGTGTTTAATGCCTGTAAATTAATGGCCATTTAAATCAACTAGCGAGTGGGTTTTAGTGGAATGCGGTGGATTGGAACGTTGCGGTTAGCGGTGAAGTCGGGGGGAAAAATACTGGGGGTTCATACATTTTTTGGGGACCCCATTTCGCAACATTAAAATAGTATTTATGCCTCCCAAAAAACCAACTTTTAATATAAAAATAAAGTATTTACCTTTTTTTTCCCCCTACGGAAAATGCTTCCGGTTGTCTGCGGTCACGGCTTCTGAAGGTGATTTTTAAATTACTCTAGTTAACAAATAACTTAGAGTAATTTAAAAATACCTTAATGGATGAAATGTCGGAGCGATTTTTCTTCCGCAATTAAATCGCCCGACATTCATCGATTATCCAGGTCTGGTGAAAATCGGCACTTTAAGCCCGCCCCCCCTCTGACAGGCGCTAAAGTCGCGCACACGGGGAGCGGCAGAAGTGCAGCGCCGCTAAAGGTAAGTTTTGTAACATACCTACCCAGCGTGCCAGTTGGACTGCGAGATGTTAGATATCCATTCTCTGTTTTAATTTCAGTTTTGCGGCCTCTGCAGTACTAGAGTGTTTGCGTGTGTCGTCACCGGTCGGACCAGGCAGCGCCGCCACGTCTACGGCTGCCTGAGCAGAGACGTGATTGGGTGCTGCGGCCGCCGACGTCTGATTGGTGGCGGAGAGGCGGCCGGCGATTGGTTACAGAGAGGGGGCCGGTGATTGGTTACAGAGAGGGGGCCGGTGATTGGTTACAGAGCGGGGGCCGGTGATTGGGTCGCCGACAAGCGGATCGCGAGCGTGAACGGGTCTCAGGTCAGGAGCTCCAACGGCCCGCGGACACCGGGGGGGGGGGGGGGGGAGGTGGTGACGGTGGAGAGAGTGACAATGGGGGAGGTGGAGTGAGGGGGAGAGTGACAGTGAGGGGGAGACAGTGACAGTGGGGAGAGTGACAGTGAGGCAGTGACAGTGAGGGGGAGGAGAGAGTGAGGGGGATAGCGTGGCAGTGAGGGAGGAGAGAGTGATAGTTGGGGGGGGGGGGAGTGACAGTGAGGTGGACAGAGTGGGAGTGAGGGAGAGTGACAGTGGAGGAGAGTTAGAGGAGTGTTGTATCGGAGTGTTGAGGGGGGACAGTGAAGGATGGGATGAGGGGGAGAGTGACAGAGTGGGGGGGGGATGTGGAGAGGGAGAGGCAGAGTGACAGTGATGGAGAGAGAGTGACAGTGAGGGGGAGAGAGTGACAGTGAGGGGGAGAGAGTGACAGTGAAGCGGAGAGAGTGACAGTGAGGCGGTGGAGTGACAGTGAGGGGGAGAGAGTGACAGTGAGGGGGAGAGAGTGACAGTGAGGGGGAGAGAGTGACAGTGAGGTGGAGAGAGTGACAGTGAAGTGGAGAGAGTGACAGTGAGGGGGAGAGAGTGACAGTGAGGGGGAGAGAGTGACAGTGATGGGGAGAGAGTGACAGTGAAGCGGAGAGAGTGACAGTGAGGCGGTGGAGTGACAGTAAGGGGGAGAGAGTGACAGTGAGGCGGTGGAGTGACAGTGAGGGGGAGAGAGTGACAGTGAAGTGGAGAGAGTGACAGTGAGGGGGAGAGAGTGACAGTGAGGGGGAGAGAGTGACAGTGATGGGGAGAGAGTGACAGTGAAGCGGAGAGAGTGACAGTGAGGCAGTGGAGTGACAGTAAGGGGGAGAGAGTGACAGTGAGGCGGTGGAGTGACAGTGAGGGGGAGAGAGTGACAGTGAGGGGGAGAGAGTGACAGTGAGGGGGAGAGAGTGACAGTGAGGGGGAGAGAGTGACAGTGAGGGGGAGAGAGTGACAGTGAGGGGGAGAGAGTGACAGTGAGGGGGAGAGAGTGACAGTGAGGTGGAGAGAGTGACAGTGAGGGGGAGAGAGTGATAGTGAGGGGGAGAGAGTGACAGTGAGGGGGAGAGAGTGACAGTGAGGGGGAGAGAGTGACAGTGAAGCGGAGAGAGTGACAGTGAGGTGGAGAGAGTGACAGTGAGGCGGTGGAGTGACAGTGAAGGGGAGAGAGTGACAGTGAGGGGGAGAGAGTGACATTGAGGCGGTGGAGTGACAGTGAGGGGGAGAGAGTGACAGTGAGGCGGTGGAGTGACAGTGAGGGGGAGAGAGTTGACAGTGAGGGGGAGAGAGTGACAGTGAAGCGGTGGAGTGACAGTGAGGGGGAGAGAGTGACAGTGAGGGGGAGAGAGTGACAGTGAAGCGGTGGAGTGACAGTGATGGGGAGAGAGTGACAGTGAAGCGGAGAGAGTGACAGTGAAGCGGTGGAGTGACAGTGAGGGGGAGAGAGTGACAGTGAAGTGGAGAGAGTGACAGTGAGGCGGTGGAGTGACAGTGAGGGGGAGAGAGTGACAGTGAAGTGGAGAAAGTGACAGTGAGGGGGGAGAGTGACAGTGAGGGGAGAGAGTGACAGTAATGGGGCGAATGACAAGTGAGGGAGGAGAGAGTGGGACTGAGGGGGCATGACAGTGAGGGGGAATGACAGTGAGAGGGAGAGGGAGATTGAGGGGGAGTGAGAGGGAGAGTGAGATTGAGGGGGAGTGAGTGCGTGACAGTGGAGGAGGAGAGTGAGAGGAGAGTTACATAGGAAGTGACAGGGAAGGGGGACAGAGTGAAGGATGGAGTGAGGGGGAGAGTGAGTGCAGGGAAGTGTTATTTAGGGAGAGCAGAGAATGGCAGGTTGGCAGAGACAGCGAGGAGAGTGACAGCATGGGGAGAATGAGGTGGGGGGGGGTGAGGAGAGGTAGAGGGGGGCAGACTGGAGGAAAGCGAGGGGTGAGGGACTACAGAGAGTATAAGAGTGCTGAGGGCAGAGCATGATGGGGGGTAAGATTCCAAGGATCAGAGTGATTGGCAGAGAGTGAAGGGTTAGCGAGTGACTGGGGAAGACGGCATGTGGGGGGATCATAATGCTGGAACGGGAGTGATGATGGAGAGAGACTCGGGGAGTGATGGTAGGGTGATAGTAAGAGGGGAGGGAAGTTGGGGATGGGGCGAGGAGAATGTGATGTCCCTAGAGTGATGGAGAGCGAGACCGAGTGGAGAGCGAGATGGATGGGACTGGGGGGGAAGTGACTGATGGGAAAGTGAGGATGATGATAGGAATATGAATGAGGGGCGGGAGTGACGGGAGGAGAGGGGTTGCCGGGGGCAGCGGGGGGGTGAGATTGTTTATCAGCAGACACTGACCAGGATTGTGAATGAACTGATATCTCAGTGAATCTTTGCTTTGTAAACCAGCCTTGGTGTTGGAGAGGTTAAGTCGAAGGCAATATCTCCAGTTTGCGGATGACACTAAGCTGGGGGGCATCTGAGGAAGGACATTATTGCCATAGAGGGAGTGCAGAGAAGGTTCACCAGACTGATTCCTGGGATGTCAGGACTGTCTTATGAACAAAGACTGCATAGACCCGGTTTATACTCTCTAGAATTTAGGAGATTGAGAGGGGATCTTATAGAAACTTACAAAATTCTTAAGGGGTTGGACAGGCTAGATGCAGGAAGATTGTTCCCGATGTTGGGGAGGTCCAGGACAAGGGGTCACAGCTTAAGGATAAGGGGGAAATCCTTTAGGACCGAGATGAGAAGGACCTTTTTTCACACAGAGAGTGGTGGGTCTCTGGAACTCTCTGCCACAGAGGGTAGTTGAGGCCAGTTCATTGGCTATATTTAAGAGGGAGTTTGATGTGGCCCTTGTGGCTAAGGGGATCAGAGGGTATGGAGAGAAGGCAGGTACGGGATACTGAGTTGGATGATCAGCCATGATCATATTGAATGGCGGTGCAGGCTCGAAGGGCCGAATGGCCTACTCCTGCACCTAATTCCTATGTTTCTATGTTTCTAAGTCACGAGCAGGGCAGACTCCTTGTAATCTGAATTGTGTTACAGAAAATAACGCATGGTTTAACAAAGACCTGACTAAACAGTGACCAATTAACAGGTCGGAGGCAGGGATAGCTACACTTTGCTCCCTTGGGTAAAGTTTACACTGTGCAACCTCTGCCGTACATTTGCCATCAGCAGTTTATCCTAATTGAGGCATCCTAGATGGTACCTGGACTTCACCGGCTTCAAGAGTTCTCAAAAGTACTTAATATCAGTGAGAAACATTTCTGCACTCCCTCCGAAATGGTGTCTGTCCATTCCCACCATAGATGTTGCCTGTGCAAGAAGGAACTGCAGATGTCGGTTTAAACCGAAGATAGACACAAAAAGCTGGAGTAGCTCAGCGGGACAGGCAGCATCTCTGGAGAGAAGGAATGGGTGACGTTTCTTCAGTAGATGTTGCCTGACCTACTGAGTTCCTCCAGCACTTGCTGTTTTGCTTAATTAAACTATGTATAGAGGTGTACAAAATCATGAGAGGAATAGATTGTGTCGACACACAGAATCTTTTACCCAGAGTAGAGGAATCAAGAACCAGAGGACATAGGTTTAAGATGAGGGGGGAAAGATTTAATAGGAACCTGATGGGTAGCTTTTTCACACAAAGGGTGGTGGGTGTATGGAACAAGCTGCCAGAGGAGGTAGTTGAGGCAGGGACTATCGCAACATTTAAGAAATATTTCGACAGGTGCTTGGATCGAGCAGGTTTGGATGTATATGGACCAAACGCAAGCAGGTGGGACTAGTGTAGCTGGGACATGTTGGTCAGTGTGGGCGTTAGGCTGAAGTACACTGTATCACTCTATGACTACGTGGAGTTATTAATAGGAACTAATAACACCCGATAATCCAGAAAATCTGCCAGTTCAGCACCAGGAATGCCTGGGGTGAGTCAGATTAGCAGAGTGTGGTCTGATGCTGATGTGTCTTCCCCCTCCCTCTGCAGCTGCCTGGGACTGTGGTGAGGGCGAGGATGGAGCCAGCCAAGTTTCAGTTTGCCATCGATCGGGGCGGCACCTTCACGGACGTCTTCGCCAGGTGCCCGGGCGGGAAGGTCCGAGTCTTGAAGCTGCTGTCTGAAGATCCGGCTAATTACAGGGATGCCCCCACAGAGGGCATCAGGAGGATCCTGCAGGAGGTAACGGTCGGGGTGGGGCAGGCCCAGCCCGGCACGGACAGCACAGAGCACCAGGGAAACCCCTGGTATTTACATAGAACACAGGACAGTACAGCACAGCAACAGGCCCTTCGGCCCACAATGTCTGCATATGTCATAGCGGGGTGGCACGATGGGGCAGTGGTAGATTTGCTATCTTATAGTGCCAGAGACCGAGGTTCTCCCTCCTTCAGTCCAATTGCAGAGGTCTGGAAGAGAGGAGGGGTAGGACAAATCCTCGCAGGCTCCCCCTGCCCCCAGCCCTCACCTAATGTCAATCTGAAGAAGGGTTCCAACACGAAACCTCATCTATCCATGTTCTCCCAGAGAGGCTGCCTGACCCCGCTGAGATACTACAGCACTTTGTGTCTTTGTTTGTAAACCAGCATCTGCAGTTCCTTGCGTGTAGGAAGCTACTCCAGATACTCCATAGGATTGTCAGCAGTTCCTCAGATGGACACAAAAATCTGGAGTAACTCAGCGGGTCAGGCAGCATTTCTGGAGAGAAGGAATAGGCAGCGTTTCGGGTTGAGACCCATCTTCAGACTGAGAATCAGGGGAGAGGGAAATGAGAGATATAGACGGTGATATAGAGAGATCCAGAACAAATGAATGAAAGATATGCAAAAGGGAATGATGATCAAGGAAAGGTAGAGCCCACAATGGTCCATTGTTGGCATTTCCACTAATCCATATTTTATTCTCCTCACATTCCCTTCAACTCCCCCCACACCGCTGTTTGGGATGTGGGAGGAAACCGGAGCACCCAGGGAAACCATGTAGTCAAAGGGAGAACGTGCAAACTCCACATAGACAGCATCCAAGGTCAGGATCGAACCCAATTCATAGTCATACAGCACAGAATGACTGAATGACTTCGGCCCACCTCGACCGTGCCATCTACACTAATCCCACCTGCCTGCAATTGGCCTATATACCTCTCAACCCTTCCTGTCCATGTACTTGTCCAAATGTCTTTTAAATGTTGCGATAGTACCTGCCTCGACTACCTCCTCTGGCAGCTAGTTCCATGTACCCACAAACCTCTGTGTGAAAAAGTTGCCCATTAAATATTCCCCTTCTCACCTTAAACCTATGCCCATTGGTTCTTAATTACCCTATCCTGGATAAAAGACTGTGCATTTACCCTACCTATTCCCCTCCAATTTTATACACCGCTATACGATCACCTACTGCGCTCCAAGGAATAAAGACATCCTGCCCAACCAAGGGGGAGAAGGTAAAATCGGAAGTGTCAGTATTGCAGTTGAACAAAGGGGACTATGGAGGCATGAAGGAGGAGCTGGCCAAAGTTGACTGGTAAGGGACCCTAGCAGGGATGACGGTGAAATAGCAATAGGTATTTGTGGGAATAATACAGAAGGTGCAGGATCATTTCATTCCAAAGAGGAAGGAAGATTCTAAGAGGAGTAAAAGGCAACCATGCCTGACAAGGGAAGTCAAGGACAGTATAAAAATAAAAGAGAAGATGTATAACAGAGCAAAGATGAGCAGGAAGCCAGAGGATTGGGTCACTTTTAAAGATCAACAGAAGGTAACCAAAAAGGCAATGCAGGGAGAAAACATGAAGTACGAAGGTAAGCTAGCTAAGAATATAAAGGAGGATAGTAAACGCTTCTTTAGATATATGAAGAGGAAAAAATTAGTTAAGACAAATGTGGGTCCCTTGAGGACAGAAACAGGTGAATTTATTATGGGAAGCAAGGAAATGGCAGACGAGTTGAACAGGTACTTTGGTTCTGACTTCACTAAGGGAGACACAAACAATCTCCCAGATGTACTAGAGGACAGAGGACATAGGACAGGGGTTTCCAACCATTTTTGTCCCGTTTACCCATTTTTGTCCCGTTTTGGCAACTTTAATAGCACCAAACAATGTAATTTCACATATTTATGAACAACTAATGATGAACAGATACTGGTATACAAGTACCAAACAATCAGTCAATGAGAAAAATATATGTACAAATCCAGAATCAACAAATTTACCCCCTGGGTAAGCGAAATTTACCCCCTGTGGCTACATTTACCCCAGGTTGGGAACCCTTGATCAAGTGTGATAGAGGAACTGAAGGAAATTCACGTTAGTAAGGAAATGGTGTTGGGTAGACTGATGGGACTGAAGGCTAATAAATCCCCAGGGCCTGATGGTCTGCATCCCAGGGTACTCGATGAGGTGGCTCTAGAAATCGTGGATGCATTGGTGATCATTTTCCAATGTTCTATAGATTCAGGATCAGTTCCTGTGGATTGGAGGGTAGCTAATGTTATCCCACTTTTTATGAAAGGAGGGAGAGAGAAAGCAGGGAATTATAGACCAGTTAGCCTGACATCGGTGGTGGGGAAGATGCTGGAGTCAATTATAAAAGATGAAATAGCGGTGCATTTGGATAGCAGTAACAGAATTGGTCCGAGTCAGCATGGATTTACGAAGGGGAAATCATGCTTGACAAATCTTCTGGAATTTTTTGAGGATGTAACACGTAAAATGGACAAGGGAGAGCCAGTGGATGTAGTGTACCTGGACTTTCACAAAGCCTTTGATAAGGTCCCATACAGGAGATTAGTGTGCAAAATTAGAGCACATGGTATTGGGGGTAGAGTACTGACATGGATAGAAAATTGGTTGGCAGACAAGAATCAAAGAGTAGGGTCCTTTTCAGAATGGCAGGCAGTGACTAGTGGGGTGCCGCAAGGCTCGGTGCTGGGACCGCAGCTATTTACAATATACATCAATGATTTAGAAGGAATTAAAAATAATATTAGCAAATTTGCAGATGACACAAAGCTGAGTGGCAGTGTGAACTGTGAAGAGGATGCTATGAGGATGCAGGGTGATTTGGACAGGTTAAGAGAGTGCGCAGATGCAGTATGATGTAGATAAATGTGAGGTTATTCACTTTGGTGGCAAGTACAGGAAAGTAAGCATGCAGGTACAGATTAGATTAGATTTATTACTTGTCATTCGAACTTCAGAGAGCCTCAAACGAAACTCAGTTTCTACAGCCATACAAACAAAACAATTCCTACATACAAACAATTCAACTTACACAAACATCCATCAGTGAATCTCCTCCTCACTGTGATGGAAGGCAAAGTCTTTTCTCTCCCCCGCACCATTTCTCTCCCGATGTCCAAGCCCCAGGCGGGCGATGTTAAGTCCCACGGCCATTGAGGCCGCGCGGGGCGATGTGCGGCCCCGCTCTAGGCCCAAAGTCACAACGTTGGAGCCCCCGGCGGGCGCTGGAATGTCCCGTGGCCATTAGAGCTGCGCCGGGCGATGTACAGCCCCGCTCCGGGTCGTTCCAACCCCGCGACACAGGCTGGAGAAGTTGCGTTGCGGGAGCTCTGGAGAGCGGCCTCCCACCCGGACCCGCGAGCTCCCGATATCCCGACAGTCCACCGGCAGTAATCTGCAGCTGGAGCTCCGGAGTCGAGCCGCAGCTGGAGCTCCGGAGTCGGGCTGCAGCAGCGAGCCACCACTGCTCCCCACGCTCCGAGGCCGGCCAGCCCCACGATGGTAAGTCCGCAGCTCTGCAGCTCCGTGACTGGAGCCCCCAGGTCGTCCCGGTCGGAGGCCGCTCCACGTTACTAGGCCCCAACGACCTAGCAGGACAGGGAAAAGTCGGGTCTCCCGTGCAGGGAAGAGATTTTAAAAGTTTCCCCCTCCCCCCGAACAACTACATTTAACTAGCAAAAAAAACACAGACGGGCTGTAGGGGCCGCTGTGATGTGAGTCGCGCCGCCGTACGATGACTTGCACTGCCGCACAGCAGGCAGTGAAGAAAGCTAATGGCATGTTGGCCTTCATAACGAGAGGCGTTGAGTATAGGAGCAAAGAGGTCCTTCTGCAGTTTTACAGGGCCCTGGTGAGACCACACCTGGAGTATTGTGTGCAGTTTTGGTCTCCTAATTTGAGGAAGGACATTCTTGCAATTGAGGGAGTGCAGTGTAGGTTCACAAGGTTAATTTCCAGGATGGCGGGACTGTCATATGTTGATAGAATGGAGCGGCTGGGCTTGTATTCACTGGAATTTAGAAGGATGAGAGGGTATCTCATAGAAATATATAAAATTATTAAGGGATTGGACACGGTAGATGCAGGAAACATGTTCCCGATGTTGGGGGAGTCCAACATCAGGAGTTAAGAATAAGACGTAGGCCATTTAGAACTGAGATGAGGAAAACCTTTTTCACACAGTTCTGAATTTGTGGAATTCTCTGCCTCAGAAGGCAGTGGAGTCCGATTCACTGGAAGCATTGAAAAGAGAGTTAGATAGAGCTCTTTGGGCTAGTGGAGTCAAGGGGTATAGGTAAAAGGCAGGAACTGGGTACTGATTGGGGATGATCAGCCGTGATCACATTGAATGTCGGTGCTGGCTCGAAGGGCCGAATGGCCTATTCCTGCACCAACTGTATCTATGTAACCTCACCCTAGAGCTCAGGCCACCAAGTCCTGGCAACGTCCTCGTAAATCTTCTCTGCTCCCTTCATATAGTATCTTTCCTGCTGTGTGGATATTATGTCTGACTTGCTTTCTTGTGTGTGCTGTGTGTGTGTGTGTCTGTGTCTGTGTCTGTGACAGGAGTGTGAAGAGCCCGTGCCAAGGGACAGTCCAATAGACACGTCGCGGATCGAGTGGATCCGGATGGGGACCACAGTGGCCACCAACGCACTGCTGGAGCGGAAGGGGGAGCGCATGGCTCTCCTGATCACCAGAGGTTTCAAGGACCTGCTGCACATCGGTAACCAGTCCCGGCCAAAGATATTCGACCTGGTGAGTCCTCACAAGGGCTGGCGTTCTGTTTTGAAATTGCTGAGGCATGGAAGCAGTAAGTTACTGATCTCAAATTAATGAATCGGCCGGGGGTGACGGTAGCCATGGCCGGCTGAAATCGCAGAGATTTATGTGATGCAACAACAGTAAAGGGATTCCCTCTTGCTTAGCCTCTCTCCTGCTACCCCGGGCAACCCTGCTCTCTCCTACTCTTCCCAGCAATCTCTCTGGTCTGCTCTCACACCCTTTCTCTTTGCATCTCACTATTTATCTCTCATTATCTTATGCCCTTTAGCCCTCTAATTCTTTCCCTTCACTCTTGCTTTTTTGCAGACACTAAATCTCTCTCGACCACTGCCTCATGCACTCTCTCTTTCAAATATGTTCTTGACCTGTATTAGTCAGTTTCTCTTTCACACGTACTCTCTTTCACTCACTCTTCCTCACATCTCTCTTTCGAACACATTCTTCATCTCTCTCACTCATTGTCTCAACAGGCTGTCCCACTTGGGCGACCTAATCCGCAAGTTCTGGCGAGTTTGCCCTCGACTCATACACGCAGCATGGTCGACACGAGGTCGTAAGGAGGTCTTTGTAACTCTCCTTCATGCTCGAGAGTAGTCTCCGCGTACTCGAGGCCTCAGCTAGGTTGCCACGTATTTTTCAACATGTTGAAAAATGCCCGTGAGTAAAAAAAGGTCGCCAAGGAAAAAATCGATACTTTTTTTACACGTAGGTTTAGTCGTAGTAGGTCGTAGTAGGTCGGCATGTTAGTCATAGGTAATCGAGGGCAGTCGTAGATAGTCTTCATCATAGTCGAAGGGAGATCGAAGGAGGTCATCTTCACTCTCCACTATTCGGTGTCCAATTTTCCCGAAGTTAGTTGTAGCTAGTTGAAGCTAGTCTTCAACATAGTCGAAGGAGGTCTTCAACATGACATTTTTTCAAACTCTCCTAAGCTCTTCTAAACTCGCCAATTAGGTTGCCCAAGTGGGACAGCCCCTTCACTCTCTCTCTCCCACACATTCTGTCTCTCATTCTTTTTTTCACTCTCATTGTCTCATACTCGCTTTCCTTCTCTCGTGATGCCATGTCTGTCTTTGACACCTCTTCTGGAATGTTCCCTCTCCCACTCTGACTTTCATATCTCTCTCTCTGTGACATTTTCTCTTTCCTTCTCTCTGATGTGTTTCTGACACGTTCTCCTTCCTTCGCTCTCTCTCTCTCTCGCTCTCTCTAGCATGGTTTCTCTCCCTCTGCCACTGACACATTTCTTCTCTCTCTGACATGATCATTCTCTCTCTATCTGTCTCTGACTTTTCCCTCTGTATCTCTGACACACACTCTCTCCCTCTGACGCAATCCCTCTCTCTCACCCCTCTCTTGACACATTCTCTCTCCCCCTCTCTCTCACTCTCACGCTCTCCCTCTCGCTGACACTTTCCCCCTCTCACTGACACGTTCTCTCTCTGTGCTCTGCAGGAGATAGTGATGCCTGAGGTGCTGTACGAGGAGGTGATTGAGGTTGATGAGCGAGTGGTTTTGCAGCAGGCTGGCTGCCAGCTGCCCAAGTCCGATGTACTTGAGGTCGGCACTGGTAGGTTGCCTCCACGCCGGCACGGGGCCATGCCAGAGCTTACCAGCAGCCTGTGGGGCAGTGCCCTCTTATACCCCTCTTATACCCCATGGCTCCCAATTCCTGCCCTTCATGCAACCTGGTGCCTAGGCACTTAAAATATATCTCCACTTCTTTTTGAAATACAGTTGCTGACTCCATTACCTTCACGTGAGCCGTGGGTGTGTTGCCTTCTCTCCCCAGGCACCTTACCATACTGTATAATTTAGAGGAGAATACGAGCATTGTCCCCCTACCTTGTTCCGTTGAACAATCTGAGAGGGGCTTATGATGCTTAATCTTCGGAATTCCAAAGCCTGCAACTTCTGTCTCTTGGAGTCTGTCATTGATGACCAGAACTTGATTCAATACTCTAAATGCAGCCTTACCAAAGTCCTATGCAGCTGCGTCATCTCTGCATTGTGCTGATCAAACCGGTACAAAGCAGAGACCCCCTCTGGCAATGTTTCTCACGATTCCTTATGGAGTCTTACGGAACGGCATCATGACTTCCAGAGGAGCATGGGTGAAGCTCTACAGACTTGGTACTGGAGTTGGGCGTTTCAACGCCAGCATGTGGAGCTGCCAGAGCCCAGCCTGTGACGGCGGAGCAGAAGAACAGGCAGCCAACCATGTCATCTCTGGGTGCCCGCTCTACCACCCACCAAATGGACAATAGACAATAGGTGCAGGAGTAGGCCATTCGGCCCTTCGAGCCAGCACCGCCATTCAATGTGATCATGGCTGATCATCCCCAATCAGCACCCCGTTCCTGCCTTCTCCCCATATCCCCTGACTCCGCTATCTTTAAGAGCCCTATCAGGCTCTCTCTTGAAAGTATCCAGAGAACCGGCCTCCACCACCCTCTTGAGGCAGAGAATTCCACAGACTCACAACTTTCTGTGTGAAAATGTGTTTCCTTATCTCGGGCCTAAATGGCTTACCCCTTATTCTTAAACTGTGGCCCATGGTTCTGGACCCCCAACATCAGGAACATGTTTCCTGCCTCTTGCGTGTCCAAACACTTATTAATCCTATATGTTTCAATAAGATCCCCTCTCATCCTTCTAAACTCCAGAGTATACAAGCCCAGCCGCTCCATTCACTCAGCATATAACAGTTCCGCCATCCCGGGAATTAACCTTGTAAACCTACACTGCACTCCCTCAATAGCAAGAATGTCCTTCCTCACATTAGGAGACCAAAACTGCTTGCAATATTCCAGGTCTGGTCTCACTAGGGCCCTGTACAACTGCAGAAGGACCTCCTTGCACCTTTACTCAACTCCTCTTGTTATGATGGAATGGAAATGGACCTCTGTCAGGGCCTGGCAGACATTGACGCAGAGACACCAACCTGGCTGCTCAACACCCGGCTTGAGATCTAACTATCCCTTTGTTTCTTTTATGTTTCATTCACAAGAAAAAGACTCTTATACTCAATGCCCTGACCGGTGAAGGAAGCAAACCATGCAACTTCTTCACGGCTTTATGTGTTGCGTGCTCTAGTGTCTCCTCGTCTGTCTCTCTGTCTGTAGAGTCAAATGGTGCAGAAATAGACCCTTCGACCCTACGTATCCACACCAACCTACATGCCCCATCCACTCTAGTCCCACCTGCCTGCGCTCGGCCCATCACCTTCCAAAACTATCCTATCCATGTGCCTCTCCAAATGTCTCTTAAACATTACGATAGACTTCAATTATCTCCTCCGGCAGTTTGTTCCATACACCTTGTTCTGTTGTCTCCTCTCCTGTCTCTCTTCTATAGTTGTCTATAAATACCTGTGAAGCCCTGGGGACTGGTTGCTAATAGCGTTAAAGGCTGTGTGTGTGTGTTATATAGGAGCCTCAGCTGCCGCTTGGTGTTTTGCAGGATCCACGGGCGAGCGTGTGGAGGTGTGGAGGCGCGTGGACCTGGCACAGCTGGAGGACCAGCTGAGAGGCGTGCTGGCGAGGGGCATCCGCAGCCTGGCCGTGGTGCTGCTGCATTCCTACACGTGAGGCCTCAGCCCTGTCCTGTCCCCCTCCAGCCGGCAGCCTCACACCCAGATTCAAACACCACCCCCCCCCCTTGCCTCACTTACCTCCTCCTGCCTCACTCACTTCAACGGTTCTCCTTCCTGGACTCGGAAGCTCTGAAGCATGAATGCACAGAGAAATCTTGCGATCCAGGGCCATAGCTCCCTGAAAGTGGCAACTCGCGGTGCAGTGGTAGAGTGGCTGCCGTACGGTGCCAGAGACTCGGGTTCGGTCCTGACTACCTGTGCTGTGGGTTTTCTCTGAGTGCTCCGGTTTCCTCCCACACTCCAAAGATGTACAGGTTTGTCGGTTAATTGGCTTCGGTAAAATTGTAAATTGTCCCTAGTGTGTATAGGATAACGTTAGTGTGCGGAGATCGCTGGTCGGCGTGGATTTGGCGGGCCGAAGGGCCTGTTTCCACGCTGTATCTAAATTAAACTAAACTATCTGAAGTAGATAGAGTGGTGAAGAAGGCTTACGGTATGCCTGCCTTCATAGGTGTGTATAAGAGTCAGTAATAAAACTTTGTTTAGGCATACATTTGGAATATTGAATGCAGTTCTGTCACTCCATTTATAGACAATAGGTGCAGGAGTAGGCCATTCAGCCCTTCGAGCCAGCACCGCCATTCCCCTTAGTCCTTACCTTCCACCTCATCAGCCGTCGCATACAACACATAATAGACAATGGACAATAGGTGTAGCACCGCCATTCAATGTGATCATGGCTGATCATCCCCAATCAGTACCCCGTTCCTGCCTTCCCCCCCATATCCCCTGACTCCGCTATCATTAAGAGCACTATCTAGCTCTCTCTTGAAAGTATCCAGGGAACCGGCCTCCACCGCCCTCTTGGGCAGAGAATTCCACAGACTCACGACTCTCTGTGTGAAAAAGTGTTTCCTCGTCTCCGTCTCAGAAAGGATGTGGAGACCTTGGAGAGGAGGTTTACCAGAATCATGCTTGGAGAGGGGGTATTAGTTAAAAGGAGAGGTTGGACAAAGTTTTCCCAGGAACGTCGGAGATTGAGGGGAGACCCGACGGAAGTATATAAAATGATGAGAGGTCCAGATAGGGTAGACAATCAGAACCTTTTTTTCCCCCTGGGCGGAAATGTCAAAGACTAGAGGTCAGAGCTTTAAGATGAAAGAGAAAAAGTTTAAAGAAGATGTGCAGGACAGGTTTTTCTACATTGAAGGTGGTGGGTGCCTGGAACAAGCTGCCAGGGGTGGTGGTGGAGGAGGCAGATATGATAGTGGCGTTTAAGAGGCAGATGGATGTGCAGGGAATGGAGGGATGTGGACCATGTGCAGGTTGAGGAGATGAATTTAACTTGGCCTCATGTTTGGCACAGACATTCTCAGCCGAATGTGCCTGTTCCTATGCTGCACTGTTCTATGTTCTGGCCGTTAATCTCCACCACACCTTTCATCTCAGTGCCCTTGTTCATGTTCATTTCTAATTACCTCTGAACCTGGGAGTATGTGAGTCGCATGCCGACCAAACTGGGTACGGACGGCCGATTCCCTACCCTGAAGGACCTCAGTGAACCAGCGAGTTTCCCCCACAACCCGGTAGATTTGTGGCTACCATTACTGAAACAAGTTATTTTATTACTTACTGATTTAAATTCTCACTGTGTCTGCATTAAAGCTTCAGAATGTCTGTGATGCTGGTTCTTGACTAGGAACCTAACCTCCAGGTTCCCATGATCATAAAGCAGAGAAACAGGCCCTTCAGCCCATCTCATCCATGCCAGCAAAGATGCCCCATCCAACCTAGTCCCACTTTCCTGCACTTGTTCCATATTCCTCTAAACTTTTCCTATCCTATATCTGTCCAATTGCCTTTTAAATGTTGTTATAGTACCCGCCTCAACTGCCTCCTCTGGCAGCTCATTCCATATATCCACCACCCTCTGTGTGAAAAAGCTTTGGCCCTCATGTTCCTATTCAATTTTTTCCCTCTCATCTTAAACCTCTCGTTTTAGAATCCTTTACTCTGGGAAAAATGACCTTCATCACCATGTACACCTCAATAAGGTCACCCCTCAGCCTTCTGCACACCAAAGAAAAAATAGACAATAGGTGCAGGAGTAGGCCATTTGGCCCTTCGAGCCAACACCGCCATCCCCAATCAGTACCCCGTTCCTGCCTTCTCCCCATATCCCCTGACTCCGCTATTTTTAAGAGCCCTAAATAGCTCTCTCTTGAAAGCATCCAGAGAACCTGCCTCCACCGCCCTCTGAGGCAGAGAATTCCACAGACTCGCCACTCTCTGTGAGAAAAAGTGTTTCCTCGTCTCTGTTCTAAATGGCTTACTCTAAGGAGTAAGTCGTAAACTGTGGCACCTGGTTCTGGACTCCCCCAACATCGGAAACATGTTTCCTGCCTCTAGCGTGTCCAAACCCTTAACAATTTTATATGTTTCAATGAGATCTCCTCTCATCCTTCTAAACTCCAGAGTGTACAAGCCCAGTCGCTCCATTCTCTCAGCATATGACAGTCCCGCCATCCCGGGAATTAACCTTGTAAACCTACGCTGCACTCCCCCAATAGCAAGAATGTCCTTACTCAAATTAGGGGACTAAAACTGCACACAATACTCCAGGTGTGGTCTCACTAGGGCTCTGTACAACTGCAGAAGGACCTCTTTGCCCCTATAAGTCCCAGCATATCCAACCTCTTCTCAAGCCCACAAGCCCAGGTGAATCTCTCCTGCACCCTTTCCAACTTAGTGACATCCTTACTGTAGCTGGGGACCAGAACGCAGTTTGGAACATAAATCCTGACGTTGGCCAGTAATAGGAGATAATGTGTATCCACTGGGTGAACCTGGTTGTCACTGTTGTTTGGAAGTTCTAAACGATCTACAAGGATGGGGTTGTGGGATCCAGGAATGACCTTGGGTGCACAGAGAATTCTGATTCTCCACTGCATGGAGAAATTGAATGTTCCCTGTTGGGCAATATTTCCTTAGAACACAGAGTAGCAATGTTACAAAATTTTGAGATTTTAAAAATCAAGTATGCAATTTATCCCATCAGATAAAGCATAAAAAGAAGTTTAATTTGACTTAATTCACTTTCATATCTTCAGTATTAAGAAAGTTATGGCCATTTTCATACTCGGAAATTAGCATCTTGTTCCCCATTGCCTTTCAATTGACTTCTCAAAAGTTGTGATCTAGAACAGTCAAAAGCCCATAACTTTCTTAACAATTAAGAGAACTCAATGAAATTTTCAGTTATTATAGATTGAAGCATTCTGAAACAAATATGAAACAATCGTACTTGGATGACCTGAAATTAAAGCATATAATTAGTTAGTTATCTAATTGTAGCTAATAACAAAATTCAATGAGTAGATCTAAACATCTATCCATTTCTTAAGAAAAGATAAACTTTTTTAAAATTGCCTAAGTGTCCAAATAACATTCACACAATAATCCAAAATATAACATAATTTTTAAATCTCATTTTCATGAATTTCTGGGCCAAATGGAAGGAATCTAGTGTTTACTGCCTGTAAATTAATGGCCATTTAAATCAACTAGCGAGTGGGTTTTAGTGGAATGCGGTGGATTGAAACGTTGCGGTTTGCGGTGAAGTCGGTATGAGAAATACAGCCGGTTCATACATTTTTTTTGTCCCCTTTTCACAACATGAAAATGTGATTAAAGCCTTCCTAAAAACCAAGTTTTTATGTAAAAATAAACTGTGTAGCTTCTTTTATCGCCTACGTTAGGTCCGTTCTGCTGTCACTGTTCAGAGCTTTAGAAAATGATTTTTAAACTATTCTAGTTAATAAATAATCTAGCGTAGTTTAAAAATACCTTTATGAATGAAATGTCGGAGCGATTTCTCTTTAGCGACGAAATCGCCCGACATGGATCGACTTGGACTGTCTAGAAAAAATCGGCATTTTAAACCCGCCCCCCTCTGAAAGGCGCCAAAGTCGCGCACACGGGGAGCGGCAGAACTGCAGCGCTGCTGAAGGTAGGTATTGTAACATACCTACACAGAGTGCTGGAGTAAATCAGCGGGTCAGCAGTACCTGTGGAAAACATCGATAGGTGACGTTTCGAGTCGGAACTTGTGCAGAATGAATCAGTCTGAAGCAGGGTCCCGACCCATAACGTCGCCTCTCCACGTTCTCCGCTGAGTTACTCGAGCTGTGTGTTCCATGCAAGTTTCTGGCATCTAAAGCTTCCCTGTGTTGGAGCACCTTTCCCTTGCCTTGCTGGTGCCCGTGTAGTGTGACGTGCGGCCCTGCTGTCTCCTCTTCCCCCAGGTGGTCCCAGCACGAGCAGCAGGTGGGGCAGCTGGCCAGGACGCTGGGCTTCCTGCAAGTCTCCCTGTCCTCGGAGGTGATGCCCATGATCCGGGTGGTTCCCCGCGGCTACACCGCCTGTGCCGATGCCTACCTCACGCCCTGCATCCGCAGCTACATCACTGGCTTCCGCGCCGGTTTCCAGCGCACGCTCAAGGTAACGGGCTCACAGCCGCAACTCTTCGCAGTGCAGTTTCGTTTATCAGTCTTATTTAACCCCATCGGTGATCCCTGCTGCCCTCCTGCTCTTCCACCATGTTCTGACCCAGACTCGTTGCTGCAGCCACATGTCTTTCCTCAGCCGGGAAACCAGGAACTGTGGCTGCTGGTTTGCCAAAAAAGGACACAGAGTGCTTTTGTGGCAACAACCTCGCAGAGGCCGCAGCATTAGACAATAGACAATAGACAATAGGTGCAGGAGTAGGCCATTCGGCCCTTCTAGCCAGCACCGCCATTCAATGTGATCATGGCTGATCATCCCCAATCAGTACCCCGTTCCTGCCTTCTCCCCATATCCCCTGACTCCTGCTTTCTTTAACAGCCCTATCTGACTCTCTCTTGAAAGTATCCAGAGAACCTGCCTCCACCGCCCTTTGAGGCAGAGAATTCCACACACTCACAACTCTCTGGGAGAAAAAGTGTTTCCTCGTCTCCGTTCCAAATGCCTTACTCCTTATTCTTAAACTGTGGCCCCTGGTTCTGGACTCCCCCAACATCTGGAACATTTTTATGTTCCCGATGTTTTTCCTGAGAACAGATTTCCAATCTGAAGAAGAGTCCCGACACAAATCATCACCTATCCATGTTCTCCAGAGGTGCTGCCTGACCCGCTGAGTTACTCCGGGATTTTGTGCCTTTCCTTGCCACTTACCCGTACCAACCAACACTTTACACACTGTCCCTTGCATGCATGCTTCACCCCCCCCCCCCCCCCCCCCACCGCCCGGGCAGGACGGGGCCTTCTCAACACTTTTGCTTCCCCCCCCCTTCCAGGACGTGCGGGTGCTCTTCATGCAGTCGGACGGGGGGCTGACCCCCATGAGCAAGTTCAATGGGTCTCGGGCTATCCTGTCTGGGCCGGCCGGAGGGGTCGTGGGCTATGCCGTCACCACGCACGCAGACGGGGGGACTGAGCCCGTCATCGGCTTCGACATGGGTGGTGAGTGCCACGCCGGCCGTCCCTCCACCACTCCGGCACGCCTAGGGTAGAGTGAAAAGCTGCGTTTCACATGCCATCAAATAAATGATCAAATATATACTACTCATACTACTCATAAATGCCATCAAGCCAAACTCAAGTACCAGTAGGTAGAGCTAAGGGGAAGGTACAGAGAGCAGAATATAGTTCTCAGCATTGTAGCACATCAGTTCCACAGACAAAGTCCAATGTCATGGAACTCTCTTTCTTTCTTTTAAAAAAAAAATATTGTTTTTTTTCCCCAAAGAAAACAAAAATAAAACATTTAAAAAAAACCAGCAACAAACATTAGTGATAAACATAACAATGATATTGATACATAGGGATCAGGATTACATTAATAACAGGTATAACCTAAATATGTGTCCAGTGACAAAATATACATTGAGGATAGACCGCTATGTAAATATAGTTAAAGGATAAAATATAGTTATAGTCTAAATTCCAGGGCTCTTATATTTGGTTATTTCATTTTCATATGTTCCTCATCTGTGGAATTATCTGCTGTATCCCCCTCGGATTATCATGTTAGAACAGAGCAGCACAGAAACAGGCCCTTAGGGTCCACAAGGTCTGTGCTGAACATGACGCCAAGTTAAACTAATCTCCTCTGCCTACATGTGATCCATATCCCTCCATTCCCTGCTATTTCCATGTGCCCACCTAAAAGCCTCGGAAACGCTCCTATTGCAGTGCGATCTAGGCACCCTCTTTGCCCTCTGTTAAAAATACACCCCGCCCATCTCCTTTAAATCCCCCCCCACCCATTTCATCTTCAAGGTTTGCCCTCTATTCTTTTGACATTTCCACCCTGGGAAAAGTGTTCTGACGATCCACCCTACCTATGCTTCATAATATTATCAACTCCAATCAGATCTTCCCTCAACCTCCGATATTCCAGAGAAAACAATTCAAGTTTGTCCAAACTCTTCTGATAGCTAATGCCCTTTAATCCAGGCGGCACTCGTTTGAAAATCTCTTCCGCAGCCTCTCGAAGAGTCCACAACCTTCCTGCAATGGGTGAACAGAACTGCACATGCAGTCGAACCAACTTGACTACTTCACTCCTATGTTTTTCCTGTACATTCAACATCCCAATGGGAACCTTAGATGACCAAGGTTCCCTTATCTTGCCATCGCTGTCCTTCCTCCTTACTGGAACATGCCGGTCCTGAACTCTAATCAGCTGATCTTTAAACAACTCCCACTTGCATAACAACAACTGTTCCCAATTTACTCTCCTAAACGCCTGCCTAATAACACTGTAATCTGCCTTACTTCAATTTCGTACCTTCCCCTAAGGGCCAAATCCTTATTTATAATTATTTTAAAACTTATCGTTTTGTGCAACTGTTCCCAAGATACTCATCCACTGAAACAACAGTCACCCAGCCAGGCTCGTTTCACTCCACAAGTTCCAGGGTGGTCCCTCCTCGAGTTGGACTATCCACATACTGTTTCAGGAAATCCCTTTGGCACAGAGCAAGTCTCAGTCAGTACTGGGGACGTTAAAGTCACCTACTGAAACAACCCTGTTTCTTTGGCATCTTTCCGTAATCTGTCTGCATATTTGCTCCTCTGTCTCTCGCTGGCTCTTGGAGGCCTATTGTACAATCCCATCAGGCCTGCCCATTATCTGTCTACACGTCTGTTCTTCACTCCCCTGCTGGCTATTGGGGAGTCTGCCGTACAATCCCACCAGACCCAGCAATAATATGACCACAGATTTGTTCCTCTATCTCCTGCTGGCTGTTGGGGGGGGGGGGGGGCTGAGAGTATAATCCCATCAGTCCCATCCATAATCTGTTTACATATTTGCTCCACTATCTCCTGATAGCGAGTGGGAAGCCAACAGTACAATCCGGTCAGACCCACCAATAATCTCTCTACTTATCTGTTCCTCTATCTCCCGTTGGCCTGTGGTACAGGCCCATCACACCCATCAATATGTTGTCTGCATATCCATCTCCTGCTGGTTTTTGAGTGGCCCACTGTGTAATCCTGTCAGACCCATCAATAATCTGTCCACCTCTCTGCTCCTCTATCTACCGCTGTCTGTTGGGGGAGCCGACTGAATAACCCCGCCAGACCATCAATAATCTTGTCCACATATCCATTCCTCTATCTCCCGCTGTCTATTGGGGGGCCGACTGAATAATCCCGCCAGACCCACCTTCTGTCCTCCTCCTGCCTCCCCCCTCCCCCCGCCCCCCTTTCAGGCACGTCGACGGATGTGAGCCGGTACGCGGGTGAGTTTGAACACGTCTTCGAGGCCACCACGGCGGGAATCACCATCCAGGCGCCGCAGCTCGACATCAACACGGTGGCGGCAGGCGGCGGCTCCATGCTCTCCTTCAGGTACGCTCGGCAGGTGCAGTCCCCTCCCCCCACGCTCTGTGCAACCCCTCCCGGGTCCGAGAACCACCGGCTGGGCCACCTGAAGCCCTTCGCTGTTGGATAAACAGTCCCACCCAAGGCGTTCCTCCAGTGTGAAGCTAATTGTATTGACATTGGTTCATTCTTTGCGTGTTATCCAACTGTAAATCAAACTGTAAATAGGGGCACAGAGTGCTAGAGTAACTCATTAAACCAGGCAGCATTTCTGGAAGACGTGGATAGGCGATGTTTCAGGCCATCCGTCTTGAGACACAGGGAAATGTTATATTCACATAGAATTATACACAGTCATAGAGTAATTCTGCATGGAAACTCTTCTGCCCAACCCGTCCAGATGGACCCACCAAGATGCCCCATCTACACTAGTCCCACCTACCCGCGTTTGGCCCATAACCCTCTAAAACTGTCCATGTACTTGTCCAAATGGCTTCTAAATGTTATTATAATCCCTGCCTCAACTACCTCCCCTGGTAGCTCATTCCATACACCCACCACCCTTAGTGTGACATTGTGATCTGAAATGTGCTTCCTGCTGGCAGTCAGCAACGATTCAACCACAGCTTCTCCAGGGTCTCAACCCAAAATGTCACCCATCCATGTCTTCCAGGGATGCTGCCTGAACCGCTGACTTACTCCAGCACTTTTGTGGTACCAACTTCCAAGCTTTTATATATTTTGTGTGATGGGAGAGGGGAGAAGAGGGAATGACTGGGTTGTGAGTGGTCCTTGATTGTGTTGACTGCTTTCCCAAGGCAGCGTGAAGTGTAGATGGTGGGGAGTCTGGTCTGTGAGATGGACTGGATTACATCCATAAACACTCTACAATTCCTTACAGTCTTCGGCAGAGCCGTTCCCAAACTATTGCTCTATGAGTAAGTTGTGATACATCGCGTTAGGATGCTTTCCACAGTGCATCTGTAGGTCGGGGAGAGGTGTCGGAGACATGCCGAACTTCCTTAATCTAATGAAGAATTAGAGGCTTCCTTGGGCATGCATCAGTGTGGTGATATCTATGCCTAGGAACTTGAAGGCACTTGAAGCCAATCTTCCCTGTCCCGCCTGCAGCTGGTCCAAAAGGCCACAGCGAGACATCTAAAAAAGGGGACCACATCACCCTGATCCTGGCCTCTCTCCACTGGCTCCCTGTGCGGTTCCGAATAAATTTCAATATCCATCTTTATGTCTACAAAGCCCTTAACGGGTTCGCCCCCCCCCACCTACATCAAAAGTCTGCTCACCCACCACACCACGTCCAGGTCCTTCAGATCGGTCGACTTGGGGTTGCTGAACATCCTGCAGTCTAGGCATAAGCTCAGGGGTGACACGGGAACAGCCCCTTCAGCACACAGCTCCTAGACTGTGGAACAGCATCCCTCTTCCCATCAGAACTGCCCCTCCATCAACTCTTTTAAGTCGAGACTTAAAACTCATCTCTACTCTCAAGCCTTTCTTGACGTCCTCTGAGGGAGGGCTATATGTAAGTATTTATGTATGTACTTCATCTATGAACTACTGTTGTATAACGTTAGTACCTCCACCAATGTAAAGCACTTTGGCCAACAAGAGTTGTTTTTTAAATGTGCTATAGAAATAAAAGTGACTTGACTTGACTAGTCTTCTCGACCATCTTCACTTCGGCACCATTGATGCTGACTGGGGCATGTTCTCCATCGCGCTTCCTGAAGTCGATGACTGGCCCTCTCGTC
This sequence comes from Raja brachyura, assembly GCA_963514005.1. The sequence continues at coordinate 8,226,199 of OY740782.1, read as the reverse complement.
TTGCTGACCTGATGGGAGGCGCCAATGCTGACTGGCCAAGGGGAGAGGAAGGTAGCACAGCCAGCGGTTCTTCTGGATAGACCAGCTACCTGAGCCCAGGCAGATGGGGCATTGTCAAGTGCAACACACAACAGATCGACACAAAACGCTGGAGTAACTCAGCGGGACAGGCAGCATCTCTGGTGACTGTTTCGGGTCGAGACCCTTCTTTAGGCTGAAGGTCAACCATTCCTTCTCTCCAGAGACGCTGCCAGTCCAGCTGAGTTACTCCAGCTTTTTATGTCTATATCTCCGGTTTATACCAGCACCTGCAGTTCCCTCCTACACAACACACAACAGTACAGCACACGTTCAGGCCCTTGTCTGTGCCAACATGATGCCAAGTTAAACTAATCTCCTCTGCCTGTACACATAGTGTAGTTTATTATTGTGGTCACGTGTACTGAGGGACAGTGAAAAGCTTTTCATTCTGTGCTATTCAGTCAAAAGAAGACTACACTATTAGAATCAAGCTTTCCGCAGTGCATAGATACTGGATAAAGTCCAATTAAAGATCAGTGCAAGATAAAAGTCAGATTAAAGATAGTTCACGGGTCGATAATGAGGTAGGTGGGAGGTCGGGACCACATTCCAGCTGATGAGAGAACCGTTCAGTTGCCTGATGGCAGCTGGGAAGAAACTGTCCCTGAATCTGGAGTTGTGCATTTTCACACTTCTGTACCTCTTGCCTGATTGGAGAGGGGAGAAGAGGGAGTGACCGGGGTGAGACTGATCCTTGATTATGCTGGTGGCCTTGCCGAGGCAGCGTGAGGTGCAGATGGTCAATGGAAGGAAGGCTGGTTAGTGTGATTGTCTGGGCTGCGTCCACAATTCTCTACAATTTCTTGAGACATGATCCACATGTTAGAGTTGGGTGGCGTTGTATAAAAGAACCACGTGGGGCTTGGGGCCTGGGCCCCATTCGGATGGCATGGTGAGGATGAGCATGAATGCGGTGCCTCGGCAGGCCCCCTGACTCTGTGACGCATTGCTTCTTCCAGGTCGGGGCTGTTTGTCGTTGGTCCGGACTCGGCCGGAGCCCACCCGGGCCCCACTTGCTACAGGAAAGGTCAGCGTCTCGCACCGTGAATAAACCCGCTCGACACTCTGCGCCCACGGCCGCTCGGGCTGCCCAGCCTGCACGGCGCCAACACTCTGTCACTCTCTGCCCCATTGCTGGGCACCGCACTGCTGCAGAGCTTGCGACACCCAGAGTGGAGGCAAACAGTCCAGCACGGGAACAGCCCCTTCAGCACACAGAGTCCAAGTTGAACATGATGCTTAGTTAAACAGATTGCCCCTGCCTGCATGTGATCCGTGTACCTCCATTCTCTGCGTATCCTTGTGCCTATCTAAAAGCCTCATAAATAGAAACATAGAAATTAGGTGCAGGAGTAGGCCATTCGGCCCTTCGAGCCTGCACCGCCATTCAATATGATCATGGCTGATCATCCAACTCAGTATCCCGTACCTGCCTTCTCTCCATACCCTCTGATCCCCTTACCCAAGAGGGCCACATCTAACTCCCTCTTAAATATAGCCAATGAACTGGCCTCAACTACCCTCTGTGGCAGAGAGTTCCAGAGACCCACCACTCTCTGTGTGAAAAAATTCCTTCTCATCTCGGTCCTAAAGGATTTCCCCCTTATCCTTAACCTGTGACTCCTTGTCCTGGACCTCCCCAAAATCGGGAACAATCTTCCTGCATCTAGCCTGTCCAACCCCTTAAGAATTTTGTAAGTTTCTATCAGATCCCCTCTCTATCTCCTAAATTCTAGAGAGTATAAATCGAGTCTATGCAGTCTTTGTTCATAAGACAGTCCTGACATCCCAGGAATCAGTCTGTTAAATCAGTCTGGTCTCCTAAATGTCACTATCATATCTGCCTCCACCACCCCCTGAAACCCTTACAGTGCCTCTCAGGTTCCCTTTCAATCTCTCCCCTTTCACCTTCAACCAATGCCGTCCAGTTTTAGACATCCCTACCCTGGGCAGTGGGCAGGTGCTATAGACTAGCAGTGTTACAAAATTTTGAGAGTTTAAAAATCGAGTCTGCAATTTATCCCATCAGATAAAGCATAAAAATAAGTTTAATTTGACACCTAATTCACTTTCATATCTTTACTATTAAAAAAGTGATAGCCATTTTCATACTCGGAAATTAGCATCTTGTTCCCTATTGCTTTTCCATTGACTTAACGCAAAAGCTGTGATCAAGGACAGTCGAAAGCCCATAACTTTCATAAAAATTAAGAGAACTGGATGCAATTTTCAGTTATTATAGATTGAAGCATTCTGAAACAAATATGAAACAATCTTACTTGGATGACCTGAAATTAAAGCATATAATTAGTTAGTTACCTAATTGTAGCTAATTACAAAATTCAATTACTAGATCTAAACATCTATCCATTTCTTAAAAAAAGGTTAACATTTTAAAATTGCCTAAGTGTCCAAATAACATTCACACAAGAATTCACAATATAACATGATTTTAAAATCTCATTGTCATGAATTTATAGGTCATATGGAAGGAATTTAGTGTTTAATTCCTGTAAATTAATGGCCATTTAAATCATCTGGTGAGTGGGTTTTTGTGGAACGCGATCGATTGGAACGTTGCGGTTGCAGTGAATTTGAACCCGAAATCAGCAGGAAAAATACTGCCGGTTTGTATCTTTTCTAAGTCACCTTTTCGCAACATTAAATTTTGATTAAAGGCATCCTAAGAAGCACGTTTATATGTAAAAATAAACGGCGTACCTTGCTTTGTCCCGTTCGTGAGATCCGTCCCGTTGTCGGCGTTGACGGCTTTAGAAGACGCTTTTTAATTTACTCCTGCTATTAAATTATCCAATGTAGTTTAAAAAAAACTTCAGAGAACATAAGCCGGAGCGATTTTTCTTCAGCAACTAAACAGCCTGACAAAGATCGATTTGAACAGGCTGGAGAAAACGGCATTTTAAACCCGCCACCCTTTCAAAGGCGCCAAAGTCGCGCACACGGCCAGTGACAGAACTGCAGCGCCGCTGAAGGTAAGTTTTGTAACATACCTATATTGACCTGCATGGGAAGGTAGACGCTCCCGCCCCCATGAGTCTCTGGCAGATGGGGCTCGTCAGCCTGGGAAGGCAGTCCATCTAGGAGAGGGAAAACTCTGATTTAAAACCTCCACTGCCTTGTGGCCATATCCAGTCATGGAAAAGGCTCCTGGATTAAACCTCAAGAAAATCCGGAGTCGGAGCCCCTAAGGCAGTTCGGCCCCTAAACCTCGCTGTGGCAGCTCCTGCGACGGCGCTGGTGCCAAACTGTAACGGCCCTGCTGTTCCTTTGGATCGATCAGCGACGTGGAGAGGGGGGACGTGCTGCATGGGCAACAGCCTGTCCTCCATATGACATCGATCGCCCAGGCTTGCATCCGACCACACATCACCTGCAAACTAGGATGCATCACCCATGGTCAGTCATGACCGAAGGGGGCCCACTGTACTGTACTGTACCCTGAGAAAAAGATTTTGACCATTCACTTGAAATATGCCCCACTCGATTTTATATACTTCTAAAAGGTCACCCCTTTGCCTCCTACACTCCAGGTAGAAAGGTCTCAGCCTATCCCGCCTCCTCTTATAACTCAATCCCTCTGGTGTCAGTAACATGATTGCGAGTGTATTCTGCTGCATTTCTAACTTAATGACATCCTTCCCACAGCCGGGTGACGAGGTGTGGTCTCACCAACGTCTTTTACAGCTGCGACATGGCGGCCTGACCCCTGTATTCACTGCCCTGTCCGATGAAGGCTAGTGTGTCACACCTCATCTTCACCGCCAGATCTATCTGTGTTTCCACTTTCACACCACTATGCATCTGTATCTCAAGGTCTCTTTATTCTGCATCAATCTCCATTGTGTTTAGAATGAAGATTGAGATTTTTCTGGACATTCAGGGATGTGGGGGACAGTGCTGGAGTAGATCATCGTGACCTTGATGAATGTTTTACCTGGCTGGAGAGTCCGCTCACCCACTGCTGCCCCTATTTACGACGTTCACAGGCGAACAGAGAAGGGAAGTGCAGTTATTCGAGCCGTACAGTGCAGAAACCGGCCCTCGGGTCCACTTTGTCCATGCTGGCCAAGCTAGCGTTCTGGGCTGGACACCTCCGCTCAGTCTGCCTAAACCTATCCGACTTCCTGGTTGCTAAACATTTTAACTCTCCCTCCCATTCCTCTCGCTGACAGAGTGAGGCCCAGAGCAAATTGGAGGAACAGCACCTCCTATTTCGCTTGGGCAGTTTACACCCCAGCATTACAAACATTGACTTCTCTAACTTCAAGTAACCCTTGCTTTCCCTCTCTCTCAATCCCTCCCCCTTCCTAGTTTAACACCAGTTTTAGTGTCACCTTGATTAGATGCTCTGTATGCTCCATTGTCACCTTCTCCGAGGAAACAATGATCTATTCTACATTTTCCTTGAGCTTAATCTTCTTTGATGTCTCATTTTCACACCTTATCCTTCCTTATCTCTGTGTCTCCTTATCCTCTGACTTTCAGTCTGAAACCAAAACGTCGCCCATTCCTTCTGTCTAGAGATACTGCCTGTCCCGATAAGTTACTCCAGCATTTTGTGTCTATCTCTAGCATTCTGGGCTAGTCCCATCTGCCTGCATTTGGCCCATAGCCCCCTAAACCTATCCATATATCTGTCCAAGTGTCTTTTAAAAGTCGTCATTCTTCTGGTTCTGGTGACATTCATGTGAGTCTTTTCTGCAGCCTTTCCAACGTCATGGCATATGACAACATCATATAACCTCGGTATATCCACTGCTATGTTCATAAATCATAGTAGAATTGGGCAATTCGGCCTATTGAGTCGGCCCATTGAGTCAATCATGGCTGATCTATCTTTCACTCGCAACCCAATTCTCCTGCCTTCACCCAATGACCCCTTGACACCCGTACTAATCAAGAATCTGTTCAAACTCTGCTTTAAAAGTACCCAAGACTTGGCCTCCACAGCCGCCTGTGGCAATAAATTCCACGGATTCACCGCCCTCTGGGTAAATAAATTGCTCCTCATCTCCTTTGATTCCTTCTAATCGCTGTCTCCAAGGTTTCACTGACAGCTCGTTCCAGATGTGGACTTACCCTATGAGTGAAAAAGTTACCCCTGAAGTCCGTCTTTAATCTCTCCTCTCACTTTAAGTCTGTGCCCTCGAGCTTTAGGGGCTCTATCCATGCCTCACATGATCTTGTGCACCTCAGTCGAGGAGGGAAGAGGCTCCAGGAGGGTCCAAAGCTGTGGCTGTTGAGTCACCATTGTGCCGGTTTGTATCTTTTCTGATATAAAGAGGTGGACAGGAAGTCCACCATCTTCTGGAAGCCACTGAGGCCCATGCCGCTGAGACTGACAGTCCGGTGGTCCTCTTCCTCCAGGAGGTCCGCTCACCGTGACCGACGCCAACCTTTGCCTAGGACGCCTGCTGCCGGATTACTTCCCCAAAATCTTTGGCGCCACAGAGGACCAGCCGCTGTGGAGGGAAGGGGCCCTCAGAGGCTTCCAGAAGATGGTGGACTTCCTGTCCAGCCAATCGCAGCGTGACCAGGACAAGGGCCCCAGCCAATCGCAGATGACTCTGGAAGAAGTTGCCCTGGGCTTCATCCGGGTGGCCAATGAGTCGATGTGCCGACCAATCAGAGCTCTTACTCAGGTACTTTGTTGAGACCGCTGGTTGGAGCTGGCACAGACACACAAATCAAGCTAGGACCCAGGATGCTGGAGTTAAGGGCCTGTCCCACTTTCACGACTTAATTCAAAACCTCTGCCGAGTTTAAAGAACAGTTAAAAAAAAAATTAAGATCGTGGTAATCTACGAACTCTTACGACCTCCCACGACTATGTTCACGAACTCCCAACGAGTATGTCTACGAATTCCCACGACTACTCCTTACGAGTAAAAATTTGCAATTTCTTTCATCCCGACTCGTGGACATTTTTCATCGGGCTGGAAAAAAATGTCCCGACTTACCTGATGCCTCGAGTACCTACGGCTGGCATAACGAGCCACTACGATATATCTAAGGACTCGTTACGAACATTCTGTGAGTTTGAATCAAGGGGAAAACTTGGGAGAATTCGTGAATTACCTCGTGAAAGTGGGACAGGCCCTTAACTCAGCAGGTCAGGCAGCATGTCATGGAGTGGGACGTTTCGTGTTGGGACCCTTCTCCAGACAGATTGTTGGGGGGGGGGGAAGAAAGCTGGGAGAGTGGAGAGGCAGGGCAAAGCGACGTATCTACGTCTATAGGCACCTGGTTTTATATACACTGCTTCATCCGGGCCAGGTGTTTTGGCTGAGGAGAACACATGCAAGTGATTCAACGTTAGAAAGGGTGCAGAAGGGACTCACCAGCATCTTACTTGGGCTTGTGGGAAGGGCATTGAGTACAAAAATTGAGACATCATGATGCAGCTGTAGATGTCGTTGGTGAAAAATGTTCCCAATGTTGGGCGAATCCAGAACCAGGGGCCACAGTCTTAGAATAAAGGGGAGGTCATTTAAGACTGAGGTGAGAAAAAAAGTTTTCACCCAGAGAGTTGTGAATTTGTGGAATTCCCTGCCACAGAGGGCAGTGGAGGCCAAATCACTGGATGGATTTAAGAGAGAGTTAGATAGAGCTCTAGGGGCTAGTGGAGTCAAGGGATATGGGGAGAAGGGAGGCACGGGTTATTGATTGGGGACGATCAGCCATAATCACAATGAATGGTGGTGCTGGCTCGAAGGGCGGAATGACCTCCTCCTGCACCTATGAAACCACACTTGGAGTCCCTGTGTGGAAGTCTGGTTGACCAGCTATAGGAAGGATATCATTAGGTTGGAAAGGGTGCAGAAGAGATTCACCAAGATGTTACCTGGGCTTGCGGGCTTGAGTTTTAGGGAGAGGTTGGACAGGCTGGGACTTTTTCTTGGAGGCTGTGGGGTGACTTTATTGAGGTGTACATGTCAAGAGGGGCATGGATAAAGTGAATGATCACAGTCTTTTCCCCCAGGGTAGAGGATTCCAAAACTAGAGGGTACAGGCTAAAGGTGAGAGGGGAGTGATTTCAGAGGGACCTCAAGGGCAACCTTTTCACTCCGAGGGTAGTCTGCATCTGGAATGAGCTGCCAGAGAAAGCTACAATGACGGTGTTTGGATAGATATATGGATAGGAAGGCTTTAGAGGGATATGGGCCAAAGGCAGGCAAATGGAACCAGCCCAGAATGCCAAATAGGTTGGCATGGACAAGGTGGGCCGAAGGGCCTGTTTCCATGCTGTATCGCTCTATGACAATGTCCAAGCAGTCCGCTGCATGTCTTGGGGTAGAGGGCAGATGTGGGGACAGGTAGGTGGTGACAAGAGGAGTGGAAGATACATAGAAACATAGAAATTAGGTGCAGGAGTAGGCCATTCGGCCCTTCGAGCCTGCACCACCATTCAATATGATCATGGCTGATCATCCAACTCAGTATCCCGCACCTGCCTTCTCTCCATATCCTCTGATCCCCTTAGCCACAAGGGCCACATCTAACTCCCTCTTAAATATAGCCAATGAACTGGCCTCAACTACCCTCTGTGGCAGAGAGTTCCAGAGACCCACCACTCTCTGAAAAAAGTCCTTCTCATCTCGGTCCTAAAGGATTTCCCCCTTATCCTTAAGCTGTGACCCCTTGTCCTGGACATCCCCAACATCGGGAACAATCTTCCTGCATCTAGCCTGTCCAACCCCTTAAGAATGTTGTAAGTTTCTATAAGATCGCCTCTCAATCTCCTAAATTCTAGAGAGTATAAACCGAGTCTATGCAGTCTTTGTTCATAAGACAGTCCTGACATCCCAGGAATCAGTCTGGTGAACCTTCTCTGCACTCCCTCTATGGCAATAATGTCCTTCCTCAGATTTGGAGACCAGAACTGTACGCAATACTCCAGGTGTGGTCTCACCAGGACCCTGTACAACTGCAGTAGAACCTCCCTGCTCCTATACTCAAATCCTTTTGCTATGAAAGGGCAGGATGGAGGAAAGGGGAAAGGGGAGAGGGTGGGATGGATGGAGAGTCGTTTTTAATTTGTTGTCACCGGTACCGAGGTACAGTGAAAAGCTTCTTGTTACATGCTAACCTGCCAGTGGCAAGATAATACATTAATATAATCAAGCTGTCCACAGTGTACAGATACATGATAAAGGGAATAACGTTTAGTGCAAGATAAAGTCCAATCAAAGATAGTCTGAGGGTCTCCAATGAGGTTGATGGTGGCTCAGGACTGTTCTCTAGTTGGTGGTAGGATGGTTCAGTTGCCTGATAACAGCTGGGAACAAACTGTCCCTGAATCTGAAGGTGTGCTCCTGTACCTCAGTACCTCTTGACTGATGGGAGAGGGGAGAAGAGAGGAATGACCAGGGTGAGACTGGTCATTGATTATTTTTGCGGCCTTGTCGAGGCAGCGTGAAGTCTGGATGGAGACAATGGGAGGGAGGTTGGTTTGCGTGATGGTCTGGGCTGCGTCCACAATTCCTTGCCGTCTGGAGCTGTCTGTTCCCAAACTGTGCTGTGAGGAGAGTGGGATGTGGGCTGGTGGAGCTGGCTGAGGCAGAGCAGAGCGAGGACATAGACCCAGCTCCCAGCGGCTGCTGACAGGAGCGCTCAGTCCTCCACCGCCAGCCCCATTTTGTCACATGAGCCAACACGAGACCCTGTGCTTCCTGCTCTCCCACCACAGGCCAAGGGTCACGACACCTCGCGCCACGTGCTGGCCTGCTTTGGGGGTGCCGGAGGGCAGCATGCCTGTGCCATCGCCCGCTCCCTCGGGATGAAAACCGTCTTCATTCACAGGTAGGTACACAGCCCAAACATCTTCAATAAGAGGATGCATGGACCCCACCCATGCCCTCCAGAAATCCTGCCTGGCCCACTGACTTACTGGAACCACCATCTGCGGTCCTTGCTTTCTTCAAATATCTTCCACACTGACGGCCAGTCACTCTCAGCATAGTTTCCTTCCTATGCCCCCCTCACCATCTCTGTTACATTCACCATCTCTCCTGACTAGTCTCACTGTCTGTTGGTCACTGTCTTTCTGTGGCACATTGTGATTTGATATTTTTTGGAATCTCATTCCCCCTCTCTGTTCTCCTGACGAGTCCTCCTCTCACTTTGCCCGTCTTTCTCTCCATCCCCTGCACCTCCCTCTGCTTCATCTCCATCTCTCACCCCAACCTTGACCCCTCTCCCACATTCCTCTCCCACACACCTTGCTGCCAATAGACAATAGGTGCAGGAGAAGGCCATTCGGCCCTTCGAGCCAGCACCGCCATTCAATGTGATCATGGCTGATCATCCCCAATCAGTACCCCATTCCCGCCTTCTCCCCATTTCCACTGACTCCGCTATTTTTAAGAGCCCTATCTAGCTCTCTCTTGAAAGCATTCAGAGAACCGGCCTCCACCACCCTCTGAGGCAGAGAATTTCACAGACTCACCACTCTCTGTGAGAAAAAGTGTTTCCTCGTCTCCGTTCTAAATGGCTTACTCCTTATTCTTAAACTGTGGCCCCTGGTTCTGGACTCCCCCAACATCAGGAACATGTTTCCTGCCTCTAGCGTGTCCAAGCCCTTAACAATCTTATATGTTTCAATAAGATCCCCTCTCATCCTTCTAAACTCCAGAGTGTACAAGCCCAGCTGCTCCATTCTCTGAGCCATCCCGGGAATTAACCTTGTAAACCTACGCTGCACTCCCTCTCGCTCAACTCAATAGTCCTCCATCTCACACACTCTCTCTCGCCCTCCTCCTTTCCCCCCACCCCCCACCTTTCCATCCTGCACCTCACTCTCTCTCCACCTTCCTCTCCCTCACCAGCCCTCACCTAACTCCCTCTTTCCTCCAACATCCCTCCCTCCCCTCCCCACTCCCTACCCCCACCACACTGCCCCTCTCCTTGCCTTGTTCCCTCTCCCCCACTTCACTTCCTCTCTTCCCAATAACTCACTCTCTCCCCCCCCACATCACTCCCCATATCTCCCCCTCCATCCCTCCCCCCTTAACATTTCTCCTTCCCTCCACACTTGCTCCCCCTCTCTCCCCGCACCTTGTACCCCCCCATGTCCCTTCTCTCCCCCCAACTCACTGCCCCCCCCCCCCGTTGAACTCGATCCCTCTCTGTCCCCCACTTCACCCCTCCCCTCCCCCTTCCTCACTGCCCCTCACTCGTCCTTTCTCGCCCCCACCCCCCCCCCCATCCAGTGCTGGGAACAAAGGAGAACCTGGCATGGGGGGGAAGGGGGGGGGAGCAAAGGGGACCATTGGGGACTAAATGAAACTTTGTGCCCTATATGTGGCGACCCTTTGCATATTTTTTGTACGCAATACAAAGAACTTCACTGTGACATGTCGCGTGTGGCAGTAAAGATTCATTCATTCATCGCTTCTCCCCCCCCCCCCCCCCCCCCCAGGTTTGGCGGGGTGCTGTCCGCCTACGGGCTGGCACTGGCTGACGTGGTGCATGAATCGCAGGAGCCCTGCTCAGCGATGTACGGAGCGGCCTCGTTCCCGCTGCTGGACCAGCGGATCGCCGCACTGGAGGAGCAGTGTGTGGACGCGCTGCTCACCCAGGGATTTCACAGGTACCCGCGCGCGTCTGTGTGTGTGTGTGTGTGTGTGTGTGTGTGCGCTGCCAAGTCACGGCAGAGATTGATAGCTTCTTGATTAAAAAAAGCATCTAAGGTGTCAGGGAAAGGGCAAGAGAATTTGGTTGAGGGGGAAAGATAGATCAGCTATGATCGAATGGCATAGTGGATTTGATGGGCCGAATGGCCTAATTCTGTTCTTATGACTTGCTTGTTTGGAATCAGGATAAACTTACCCACAGAGAGTAGTGGAGAGGGTGTTTTTCAAGGCTGGAGACTGTGACCAGTGGTGTTCCACACAGATGAGTGCTGGGACATGTATAGGGAGGGAGGAAGAGGGAGTGAGGTGAGAGTTGAGAGGGGAGGTGGGGAGAGAATGTATATATATATATATATATAAAACATTAGAGGTCCCAGCACTAATCCCTGTGGAACACCACTGGCCACAGTCTCCAGCCTGAATTTTTCACACAGAGAGTGGTGAATCTGTGGAACTCTCTGCCACAGAAGGTAGTTGAGGCCAGTTCATTGACTATATTTAAGAGGGAGTTAGATGTGGCTAAGGGGATCAGGGGGTATGGAGAGAAGGCAGGTACGGGATACTGAGTTGGATGATCAGCCATGATCATATTGAATGGCGGTACAGGCTGGAAGGGCCGAATGGCCTACTCCTCTACCTATTGTCTATGTTTCTATGAATAGTAAGTAAGTAAGTTTATTGGCCAAGTATTCACATACAAGGAATTTGCCTTGGTGCTCCGCCCACAAGTAACAACATGACATACAGTGACAGTTACGAGTGACTCAGAAAACACTAAACATTAATAATAATAGAACATTAACGATAAAACACCATTGATCAAGCATGTGAACCAACAGAATACCAGATCAAAGGGAGACTACCGATTTTTGGCTGTTGAGCATCCCACAAATGGCCTGTTCTCTGGGTACGTTAATGCTGAATCAGCAGTATCGCACAGGAACAGGCCTTTGGTCCACAATGTCTATGCCGAACCTGATGCCAAGACCCACTCTTTATCTGCCTACACGTGATCCATGCCCCTCCATTCCCTGCTTATCCATGTGCCAATCTAAAAGTAGTTTAGAAACAATCTAAAACACGTTCCAGGCACCCGCCACCCTCTGTGTAAAATGTTTGGCCCCGCACATCGCCTTTAAACGTCGCGCCCTCTCTTTGTCACCGAGCCAGACATTCCCTCCTGTGGATGGTGAAGCACCTCGCCGCACCAATGGGTGTGTTGCTGATTGCAGGTCGCAGATCGTGACGGAGGCCTTCCTGCACATGCGGTACGAGCGGACAGACTGCGCCCTCATGTGCTCCGCCAGCGGGCACCCGGCGCGCCCGGACGCCGACTCCAGTCGGCACGGGGACTTCCGCGCCACCTTCACCAGCAGGTCAGCAAACTCCAGCCCGTCCAGCACCCGCTTGCTCGCTGCACCGTGGCCAGCTGGTGGGGGGGTGGGGTTTAGGGGCCGGTGTGTTGGGCAGGTACGGGGGAGGGGGTCTGTGGGCAGGGTCTTGGTTAGTCAAGGAGGGATCGGGGGGGTCTGGGCAGGGAGGGGGGGGCTCTGTGATACGGAACAGGGTCTGGGCTGGGACGGGGGGGTCTGTGGGCAGGGGTGGGGTGGTCTGTGTGCAGGGCCTGGGTTAGTCAAGGAGGGGGTCTTGGCGGGATCGGGGGGGTCTGGGCAGGGAGGGGGGGGGCTCCGTGATACGGTACAGGGTCTGGGCTGGGACGGGGGGAGTGTGGGGGGGTCTGTGTGCAGGGCCTGGGTTAGTCAAGGAGGGGGGGTCTGGGCAGGGACAGGGTCGGTTGGTCAAGGACACGTCGGTGTATGGGCAGGGACAGGGCGGTGGGTTGGGCAGTGCCCCTCTGTACCAGTGCCGGCGAGGTGGAGAAGGGAAGAACAGGGGGGCGCTGCCCAGCTGATCAGGCTTGGTGCCCGGCTGACAAGGCTGTGTGCTGGGTTGCAGGTATCTGAAGGAGTTTGGCTTTGTCATCCCGGACCGGCCCATCATGGTGGACGACATCCGTGTGCGAGGCTGCGGCAGGTCCGGCATCAGCTCCCAGCACAGCACCAGGCCGAACGTCTGCTCGCCCAATGTGGAGACCGTACGTAGGCGGCGGTATCACTTCCACACCCTGCACAGCCCACTGACCCCCCTGCCCCGCGACCTCTAGCCAGCCCACTGACCCCCCTGCTCCGTGACCTCTAGCCAGCCCACTGACCCCCCTGCCCCGTGATCTCTAGCCAGCCCACTGACCCCCCTGTCCCGCGACCTCTAGCCAGCCCACTGACCCCTCTGCCCCGCGACCTCTAGCCAGCCCACTGACCCCCGTCGTATAACCCCTGCCCACTGACCCACTGACCCAATAGACAATAGGTGCAGGAGTAGGCCATTCGACCCTTCAAGCCAGCACCGCCATTCAGTGTGATCATGGCTGATCATCCCCAATCAGTACCCCGTTCCTGCCCTTCCCCCATATCTCCTTACTCCACTATCTTTAAGAGCCCTATCTAGCCCTCCCTTGAAAGTATCCAGAGGACCGGCCTCCACCGCCGACTCACAATTCTCTGTGTGAAAAAGCATTTCCTCGTCTCCATTCTAAATGGCTTACCCCTTATTCTTAAATAATTTAAATAACTGACCCCTGTCCAGTGCCGCACTGACTCCTGCCCACTGTCCCCTGCCCACTGAAGGGTTTCGAGAGATATGGGCCAAATGCAGGCAGACGTAGATGGAGCATCTTGGTTGGCACAGAGGAGTTGGGGTGAAGGGCCTGTTTCTATGCTGTGTGACTCTGATCCAGAGAAGGTCGCGGGATGTATAGATGGGATTTACCAGAATGAAGTCTGGATTAGCTACAGGGTGAGGTCGGGCAGATTGTTTTCTCTGGAGTGCAGGGAGACCCGATAGAAGTATGGAAAATGATGAGAGGCATAGATAGGGTAGAGAGTCAGAACCTTTTTCCCCAGGTGAGAAATGCCAAATACTAGATACTTTAAGGTAAGAGGGGCAAAGTTTAAAGAACATGTGCAGGATATGGATTATGAGTAGGCATACAAGGGATGTCCTAGGCACGTTAGTGGTTACAGACATTGTGGGCTGTGGAGCCTGATCCTGTGGTGTACTGTCCTATATTGACCAAGTACATCAATCCTGAAAGCTCTTTGAATTGGGGGACTGACACAGAAGAGTGGTGAGTCTTCATTGGCACGGTGGTGCAGCGGTAGAGTTGCTGCCTGATAGCGCCAGGGTTTGATGATCCTGTCTGTGGGTGCTGTCTATATGGAGTTTGTACGTTCTCCCCGTGACCTGCGTGGGTTTTCACCGGGTGCTCCAGTTTCCTCGCACACTCCAGATACATGCAGGTCTGCAGATGAATTGGCTTTGACAAAATTGTGCCTAGTGTTTAGGATGGCGCTAGTGTACGGGGATCGCTGGTGGGCCGAAGGGCCTGTTTCTACGCTGTACCTCTATACTAAACTAAACTTCCTCTCCTTCTTTCGTGTGGCGTGCACAGCCTAAAGTTGTTGGACAACTTGTTCCATTTGATCTCTTCCGTTTGTGCACGTCGAGCTGATTGCATTAGTCGAAACAGGGCGGACCACGTGAAGGTTGCAATCTTCCCACCCCACTAAACTAAAATGAACTTGGGGCAGGTCAGGCACGGGCATGTTGGATGGTGGGGCAGTGAGGAGGGGGCCCCGAGTGGCCGGCTCCAGCTACTGTGCACTTGATGTGATCAAAGCTTTCTCATTTCCCAATTGGTCGACAGCAGGTGAAATGTTACTTTGACGACGGCTACCTGGATACAGCGGTGTATCTCCTGGAGGAGCTCTCATGTGACCACACCATCGTCGGGCCTGCCATCATCATTGATAAAAACAGGTGGGCTGAGAAGCTTTGCACCTTCCGTCAAGCCTGTTTGTGGAACTGCTCCGATGCTGCTGTACAGGTCCCCGGTGAGACCACATGGGGTAGCGGAGCGGCGCAGCTGGCAGAGCCGGCATCGGCCCTGACCTCGGCTGCTGTCTGTGTGGAGTTTGCATGTTCTCCCCGTGACCGTGTGGGTCTCCTCCGGGCGCTCCAGGTTTCCTCCACCTTCCCAAAAAATGCGCGGATTTGCATGGCTTCCAGTTGAAATCTTATCCCCGTATGGCAGTGCAGGAGCCTATCCGTTTGGAGCACATGCACTTGTCGTTAAAACTGCCAGAACGAGTGGACAGTGGCGCGGCTGGTAAAGCTCTGCCTCACAGCACCAGAGACCCAGATTCGATCCTGTCCTCCGGCACTGTCTGGGTGGAGTTTGTACATTCTCCCTACGACCGCGTGGGTTTCCTCCGGGCGCTCCAGCTTCCACCCACATCCCAAAGACGTGTGGGTTTGTAGGTCAATTGCCCCAAGTGTGCAGGGAGTGGTTGAGAAAGTGGGAGAACTAGTGTGGACGGGTGATCTCTGGTCAGTGTCCGAAGGGCCTGTTTCCATGCTGTATCGCAAAACTAAACTAAACTGTTCAAGGCTAAAGTTGACAGATGTGTCATCTGCAGAGTTCTGAGGATGGCAAGACATGGGACTGAGGCCCAGATCATATCAACCAGCATTGTTTGCCACTTTAAAGGTACATTGTTAATGGCTTGTCCTCCTGCTTCCCTGCCCCAGCACAATCCTGATTGAGCCGGACTGTTCAGCTGCCATCACCGAGCATGGCAACGTCAGGATCACCGTGGGCAAGGGGAAGGTGCGAGCTATCGGCTCAGAACTCAATACAGTCCAGCTCTCCATCTTCTCCCACCGCTTCATGAGCATCGCAGGTACCGCACTGAGGGGCGGGGAGGGGGGGAGGGTGAGGGAGCGCCACACTGTGGGGGGGGGGGTGAGGGTACGCCACACTGTGGGGGAGTGGGGGGTACTTGGGGTGCGCCACTGTGGGGGGGGGGGGTTGAGGGAACGCCACACTGGGTGAGGGGGGGTGAGGGAGCGCCATACTTTGGGGGGGGGGTGAGGGAACGCCACACTGGGTGAGGAAACACCACATTGTGGGGGGGGGGGGGTGAGGGAGCGCCACACTGTGGGGGGGGGGGGGGGTGAGGGAACGGCACACTGTGGGAGGGGGGGTGAGAGAACGCCACACTGGGTGAGGGAACGCCACACTGTGGGGGGGGTGTGAGGGAGCGCCACACTGTGGGGGAGGGGGTGAGAGGGAACGCCACACTGTGGGGGGGGGGGGTGAGGGAACGCGACACTGGGTGAGGGAACGCCACACTGTGGGGGGGGGGTGAGGGAACGGCACACTGTGGGAGGGGGGGTGAGAGAACACCACATTGTGGGGGGGAGGTGAGGGAACGCCACACAGTGGGGGGTGGGGGTGGGGGAACGCCACACTGTGGGGGGGGGTACTTGGGGTGCGCCACACTGTGGGGGACGGGGGGTGAGGGAAAGCCACACTGGGGGAGGGGCGGTACTGGGGGAGCACCAGTTTTTTTTAAACCAAAAAATAATTTAAATTAACTATTTACAAAAAATACACCCAAAAATACAAACAAACCCACCACCATAATACCAAATAAACAAATATTCTTAAATATGATATTACTATATCCCCATCCTTATTGAGGATGCCCTCCACCCCACGCAGGGCCCAACGGTCCCAGAAATCCCCCATGGGGCCCGTGGACAGCGCGTTGTCCCTTTTCAAAACTACCCGGGCGCGGACGTAACCCCGGAAAAGGGGCAGGCAAGGGAGCGCCGCACTGGGGGAGGGAGGGGTGGTGAGGGGTGAGGTTGGTGGTCCAGCACTGTTGGATTGAGCTCTCACAGTCACGCTCCTCCTGGGCCTCGCTCCCTCCCACAGAGCAGATGGGGCGTATCCTGCAGCGTGCCGCCATCTCCACCAACATCAAGGAGCGGCTGGACTTCTCGTGCGCTCTGTTCGGGCAGGACGGGGGGCTGGTGTCCAATGCCCCCCACATCCCCGTGCACCTGGGGGCCATGCAGGAGACCGTGCAGTTCCAGGTAAGGTGGGTGCCCCCCCACACACCGTCCACCGCCATTACATTGCTTGAGTTTGGTTTCGTATTGTCCCGTGTACCGAGGTACAGTGAAAAGCTTTTGTTGCGTCAATCAAGCCGTCCACAGTGTACAGACACACGATAAAGAGAATAGCGTTTTGTGTAAGATAAAGTCCGATTAAAGATAGTCCGAGGGTCTTGAGGTAGATAGCAGTTCAGCACTGCTCTCTGGTTGTGGTGGGATGATTCAGTTGCCTGATAACTGCTGGGAAGAAACTGTCCCTGAATCTGGAGGTGTGCGTTTTCACACTTGTGCACCTATTGCCCGATGGGAGAGGGGACGAGGAAGTGGCCAGGGTGCGACTCCTCCTTGATTATGCCGCTGGCCTTGTGGTGGACATCCGCAGCACTCACTCACCTCTCCTCTCTCTTGGATCCTCGGATGGGGAGAAGGGACAAGCCTGTCTGTTCCGACGCAGCTGTACAGGTCCGTGGCGAGACCACATGGAGTAGCGGGCGGCACAGTGGGGCAGCTGGTAGAGCTGTTGCCTCACAGGGCCGGAGACCCGTGGTCGAGGCTAACCTCGGGTGCTGTCTATGTGGAGTTTGCATGTTCTCCCTGTGACTTCATGGGTTTCCTCCCGGTGCCCCGTATCCTCCCGCATCTCAAGGACATGCGGGCTAGTAGGTTAATTGGCTTCTGTAAATTGCTCTGATTGTGTAGTGAGTGGATGAGGAAGTGGGAATAAATAGAACTAGTGTGAAGGGGTGATCGATGGTCAGTGTGGACTCGGTGGGCCGAAGGGCCTGTTTCCATCCTGTGTCTCTAAACAAAGGTATACTATTTTGTGCCGTTCTGGCCACCCAGTTATTTGAAGGATGTCATTAAGTTGAAAAGGGTGCAGAAGAGATTCACCATGATATTGCGGGCTTGAGTTATAGGGAGAGGTTGGATAGGCTGGGACTTTTGATGCATAGTCCAAGGAGTGGCGTCCTTATTGAAGTGTCCAAGATCACGAGGGGCATGGATAAAGTCAATAGTCATACTCCTTCTCCCAGGGTGGAGGATTTTGCCCACAATTTCTATGCCTAACATGATGCTGAACTTGAGTTAAACTGAAGAAGGGTCTGAAGAAGGGTCTCGACCCGAAACGTCGCCTATCTCCTTCGCTCCTTAGATGCTGCTGCACCCGCTGAGTTTCTCCAGCCTTTTGCGTACCCTTGAGTTAAACTAATCTCCTCAGCCTGAACGTGATTTATATCCTTCGCTATCCCCGTATATCCTTGTGCCTGTAAAAGCTTCTTAAAATCCACAAGTCTATCTGCCTCTACCATCACCCCTGGCAGTGCCTTGCAGGTACCAACTACTTTCTGTGTAAAAAAAAACTTGCCCCACAAATCCCTTCTGATGTTAAAGTCTAGGAAAAGGTTTCTGACTGACTACCCTATCTGTACCTCTAATAAATGTATATACCTCCAACGCTCCAAAGAAAATCCATCCACAGATGATAGATAATACCTTCTAATCCTGGTAAACCTCTTCCACACCCTCCACGTCCTTCCTGGAATTGGACGACCGCAACTGCGCACAATACTCCACATGAGGCCTCGCCAGAGTTTTCTAAAGTGCTCGAGGATCTCAGCAGGCCGGGCAGTATCTGAAGCAGGGTCTTGCGCAGAAGCTCCCCTGACCCGCTGAGTTCCTCCAGCACTGTGGGTTTTGTTGAATGCTCCACCGTCTGGGGTCACTCGCGTCTCCAGCGGTTGTGGCCAGTGCCAGGGAAGGAAGCTGCCAAGTGGTTCTTTGGATGTGGTTCGATTCCCGAGTTGGACTCTGCTTTCCCCAACAGATGAGGCACTTGGGCACCGAGCTGAAAGAGAACGACGTGATCCTCAGCAACCATCCCAGCGCAGGGGGAAGCCATCTCCCCGACCTCACTGTCATCACGCCGGTAAGGAACCTCGCCAGCCATGGTCACGGACAACACAGTGATCTCCACTCTCCCCTTTGACTCCCCCCGTCTCTGTGACTCTTTTATAACGCATTATCACATTATGATGTGTAATCTCCCTGCATTAACCACCGTGCCCTGCATTTGATAACTACAAGTGCCTTTTCCAGGGGTGTTAGAGGCCTTGGCGACGTACAAGATCGTTCTGGCTTCACCTCGGTGACTACCGGTGCTTTTTGTCCCACGCAGGTGTTCCGAAAGGGAGTTGCCCGCCCGGTGTTCTTTGTGGCGAGCCGAGGGCATCACGCCGACATCGGGGGCACCACGCCAGGCTCCATGCCTCCGCACTCCAAATCCCTGCAGGAGGAAGGGGCCGTCTTCATCTCCTTCAAGCTGGTGAAGGATGGGGTCTTCCAGGAGGAGGGTGAGTAAGGTGGGGAGCCCCACTCGGTCAGCTCCTCCTACCTCAGCGGGTGGGGGTGAGGGCCAGAGAGTCAATGTCATCACCCTTTAGTCCTCC
This sequence comes from Raja brachyura, assembly GCA_963514005.1. The sequence continues at coordinate 8,206,995 of OY740782.1, read as the reverse complement.
AAATCCTCCCGTCAATGTGGCTGTCCCTAAAGATAAACTTTGTCACATCTCCCTTCCGCATTTAATGCTCCAGATAAAACAATCCAAGTTTGTCCAACCTCTCTCCCTGTCGTTCAGGTTTATTACTGAAATACAGGGAAAAGCTTTGCTTTGCATTCTATACTATCAAATCAAATAATACTACATGTAAATACCATCAGGCCAACTTAAATACAATAGGTTGAGCAAAGGGGAAGATACAGAGTGCAGAATATAGTTCTCAGCATTGTAGCACATCAGTTGCACATTCAAAGTCCCATGTCTGCAATGGGGTAGAGGTAGCAATGTTACAAAATGTTGAGATTTTAAAAATCAAGTCTGCAATTTATCCCATCAGATAAAGCATAAAAAGAAGTTTAATTTGACACCTAATTCACTTTCATATCTTCAGTATTAAGAAAGTTATGACCATTTTCATGCTCGGAAATTAGCATCTTGTTCCCCATTGCCTTTCAATTGACTTAACTCAAAAGCTGTGATCTAGAACCGTTAAAAGCCCATAACTTTCTTAAAAAATTAAGAGAACTCAATGAAATTTTCAGTTATTATAGATTGAAGCATTCTGAAACAAATATGAAACAATCTTACTTGGATGACCTGAAATTAAAGCATATAATTAGTTAGTTATCTAATTGTAGCTAATTACAAAATTCAATGAGTAGATCTAAACATCTATCCATTTCTTAAGAAAATATAAACTTTTTTTTAATTGCCTAAGTGTCCAAATAACATTCACACAATAATCCAAAATATAACATAATTTTAAAATCTCATTTTCATGAATTTCTGGGCCAAATGGAAGGAATTTAGTGTTTACTGCCTGTAAATTAATGGCCATTTAAATCAACCAGCGAGTGGGTTTTAGTGGAACGCGGTGGATTGGAACGTTGCGGTTTGCGGTGAAGTCGGGAGGAAAAATACTGTTGGTTCATACATTTTTTTTGGACCCCATTTCGCAACATGAAAATATGATTAAAGCCTCCATTTTTTTAATACCAACTTTTAATATAAAAATAAACTGTGTACCTTTTTATCTCCCCTACGCAAAATCCTTCCCGTTGTCGGCGCTCACGGCTTTTGAAGGTGATTTTTAAATTACTCTAGTTAATAAATAATCTAGCGTAATTTAAAAATACCTTCATGAATGAAATGTCGGAGCGATTTTTCTTCCGCAACGAAATCGCCCGACATCGATCGATTTTCCCAGTCTGCAGAAAAACGGCACTTTAAGCCCGCCCCCCCTCTGAAAAGCGCCGAAGTCACGCACACGGGGAGCGGCAGAACTGCAGCGCTGCTCAAGGTAAGTTTTGTAACATACCTAGTAGAGGTGAATCAGCCTCTAATCGGGACAGCATCCTGGTGAACACTGGGTTGAAGGTTGTGCTGCTGTGCTCTGGGCTCCCCACCATCACCCCCTCTCCCAGCACCAGAGGAGCTGCTTTACCGCTAACGGCCGTGCCACTCTCTGCAGCTCCCTCCCTGCGACCGCGCTGAGGATCACCGGCCCTGTGCAGCCTTCTCTCACCCGATGTTTGTGTCTGTGCCAGCTGTCACACAGGCTCTCATGGCTCCAGCGCAGGTGCCAGGCAGCAGCGGCACACGCAACCTGCACGACAACCTGTCCGACCTGCGGGCACAGGTGGCGGCCAACCAGAAGGGCATCCAGCTGGTCAATGAGCTGATCGACGAGTATGGGCTGGAGGTGGTCCAGGCCTACATGGCCCACATTCAGGTAGGCAGCTGCGGGCCTACAGTGTGGGTGGTCCAGGCCTACAGTGTGGGTGCTCCAGGCCTACAGTGTGAGTGTGGGTGGTCCAGGCCTAGTGTGGGTGGTCCAGGCCCACAGTGTGGGTGGTCCAGGCCTAGTGTGGGTGGTCCAGGCCTAGTGTGGGTGGTCCAGGCCTAGTTTGGGTGGTCCAGGCCTAGTGTGGGTGGCCCAGGCCTACAGTGTGCGTGGTCCAGGCCTAGTGTGGGTGGTCCAGGCCCACAGTGTGGGTGGTCCAGGCCTAGTGTGGGTGGTCCAGGCTTACAGTGTGGGTGGTCCAGGCCTAGTGTGGGTGGTCCAGGCCCACAGTGTGGGTGGTCCAGGCCCACAGTGTGGGTGGTCCAGTCCCACAGTGTGGGTGGTCCAGGCCTAGTGTGGGTGGTCCAGGCCTAGTGTGGGTGGTCCAGGCCTAGTGTGGGTGGTCCAGGCCTACAGTGTGGGTGGTCCAGGCCTACAGTGTGGGTGGTCCAGGCCTACAGTGTGGGTGGTCCAGGCCTACAGTGTGGGTGGTCCAGGCCTAGTGTGGGTGGTCCAGGCCTAGTGTGGGTGGTCCAGGCCTAGTGTGGGTGGTCCAGGCCTACAGTGTGGGTGGTCCAGGCCTACAGTGTGGGTGGTCCAGGCCTACAGTGTGGGTGGTCCAGGCCTACAGTGTGGGTGGTCCAGGCCTAGTGTGGGTGGTCCAGGCCTAGTGTGGGTGGTCCAGGCCTAGTGTGGGTGGTCCAGGCCTACAGTGTGGGTGGTCCAGGCCTACAGTGTAGGTGGTCCAGGCCTACAGTGTGGGTGGTCCAGGCCTACAGTGTGGGTGGTCCAGGCCTACAGTGTGGGTGGTCCAGGCCTAGTGTGGGTGGTCCAGGCCCACAGTGTGGGTGGTCCAGGCCTAGTGTGGGTGGTCCAGGCCTACAGTGTGGGTGGTCCAGGCCTACAGTGTGGGTGGTCCAGGCCTAGTGTGGGTGGTCCAGGCCTTCCGTGTGGGTGGTCCAGGCCTACAGTGTGGGTGGTCCAGGCCTACAGTGTGGGTGGTCCAGGCCTACAGTGTCGGTGGTGCAGGCCTACTGTGTGGGTGGTCCAGGCCTAGTGTGGGTGGTCCAGGCCTACAGTGTGGATGGTCCAGGCCTACAGTGTGGGTGGTCCAGGCCTACAGTGTGGATGGTCCAGGCCTACAGTGTGGATGGTCCAGGCCTACAGTGTGGGTGGTCCAGGCCTACATTGTGGGTGGTCCAGGCCTAGTGTGGGTGGTTCAGGCCTAGTGTGGGTGGTCCAGGCCTACAGTGTGGGTGGTCCAGGCCTCAGTGGCTTGGCCAACGTCTCTGGAGAAGATGGACAGTTAATGTTTCAGGTCGGGACCCTTTTTCAGAAGAAAAAGACTTCTTCCGAATTGTCACCTATCCATGTTCTCCACAGATGCCGCCTGACCCGCTGAGTTTCTCCAGCACTTTGTGTTTTACTGACCACTTGTTGTATTATTGTCTATGTATATTCTATAGTTGTGTTAATGTTCATCAGATAAAGCATTCCCTCCACCCCCCCCCCCCCCCCCCCCCGCCCCCATTAATTCCCCACTGCCTCGGGAAAGCAGCCAACATAATCAACAACCACTCACACCCACACCTCCTTTAAACTTTACCCCTCTCGCCTTAAGGCAATGCTCTCTTGTTCTTGACTATTCCAACCTGGGGAAAAAGGTTCTGATGGTTGACAGTATCTATGCCTTTCATAATTTTATACACTTCTATCAGATCGACACTCTAACCAATCGCCAACGTTCCAGAGCAAACAATCCAAGTTCAATCTTTCCTCATAGCTCATATGAGAGAGTGGCGAGTCTGTGGAATTCTCACAGAGAGTGGTGAGTCTGTGGAATTCTCACAGAGAGTGGTGAGTGTAGAATTCTCACAGAGAGTGGTGAGTCTGTAGAATTCTCACAGAGAGTGGTGAGTCTGTGGAATTCTCGCAGAGAGTGGTGAGTCTGTAGAATTCTCACAGAGTGGTGAGTCTGTGGAATTCTCATAGAGAGTGGTGAGTCTGTGGAATTCTCACAGTGGTGAGTGTGGAATTCTCTGCCTCAGAGAGTGGTGGGTCTGTGGAATTCTCACAGAGAGTGGTGAGTCTGTGGGATTCTCACAGGGAGTGGTGAGTCTGTGGAATTCTCACAGAGAGTGGTGAGTCTGTGGAGTTCTCACAGAGAGTGGTGAGTCTGTGGAATTCTCTGCCTCAGAGGGCGGTGGAGGCAGGTTCTCTGGATGCTTTCAAGCGAGAACTAGATAGGGCTCTTAAATATAGCGGAGTCAGGGGATATGGGGAGAAGGCAGGAACGGGGTACTGATTGGGGATGATCAGCCATGGTCACATTGAATGGCGGTGCTGACTTGAAGGGCTGAATGGCCTACTCCCGCACCTATTATCTATTGTCTATACCCTCTAATCCAGGCAGCATTCTGGTAAAACATCTCAACACCCTCTCCAAAGCCTCCACATCTTCCTGTAATGGGGTGACAAGAACTGCACATAATTTATAGATAAAATAAGACATTAGCACTTTTGCGAAATGCTGACTTCATGTTAACTTGGCAGGTCAACGCAGAGATATCAGTGAAGGAGATGCTGAGGGAGTTTGCCCAGAGACGTGGGCAGAGCGTGGGGCAGCTGGAGGTGTGTGCCGAGGACTTCATGGATGACGGGACGCCCATCAGGCTGAGAGTGAACATCGACCCGGCACAGGTGAGCTCGGCTGGTCTGCCTAAGCTTGGGCCTCCTTTCACTGGCTGGGCTCAGGTGAGCTCAGGAGAGGTTGGGTGGGCTCAGGTGTGCTGCACGCCTGTCTAGTTTAATTTAGTTTAGAGCATGGAAACAGGCCCTTCGGCCCACCGAGTCCATGCCGACTATCTAAATGGCGTTGTTAGGAAAGGGGGAAGTACAACGGGATCTGGGGATCGTTGTACATCAGTCTATGAAAGTAAGCATGCAGGTATAGTAGGCAGTGAAGAAAGCAAAAAGCATGTTGGCCTTTCTAACAAGAGTAATCGAATATAGGAGCAAAGAGGTCCTTCTACAGTTGTACAGAGCCCTAGTGAGACCACACCTGGAGTATTGTGTGTAGTTTTGGTCCCCAAATTTGAGGAAAGACATTCTTGCTATTGAGGGAGTGCAGCGTAGGTTTACAAGGTTAATTCCCGGGATGGCGGGACTGTCACATGATGAGAGAATGGAGCAGCTGGGCTTGTACACTCTGGAGTTTAGAAGGATGAGAGGGGATCTCATTGAAACATATAAGATTGTTAAGGGCTTGGACACACTAGAGGCAGGAAACGAGTTCCTGATGTTGGGGGAGTCCAGAACCAGGGGCCACAGTTTAAGAATAAGGAGTAAGCCATTTAGATTGGAGATGAGGAAACACTTTTTCTCACAGAGAGTTGTGAGTCTGTGAAATTCTCTGCCTCAGAGGGCGGTGGAGGCCGGTTCTCTGGATGCTTTCAAGAGAGACCGGAGTACCTGGATAAAACCCACGAGGAGAATATACAAACAGACAGCGCCCGTAGTCAGAATCGAACCTGGGTCTATGGCGCTGTAAGGCAGCAACCCTGCCACTGCCGCCCTATCACTAGAAGCAATCATCAAACTCTTTGTCCTCTTAGCCCACAGTGCCTGTTCCAGAACTCGCCATTAATCCCACCCCATCTTTTTCCCCGAGAGTCTACAAACCCTTCCCTTCAAACCGTCATCCAATTCCTACTGAGGCCACACATCCAAGATGAACGGTTGGGATCCGGAACGCACTGCCCCACCCAAGAACTCTCACAACAATCAGAGTCAGAGTCACACAGCGTCTTGTCTGTAGACACTGTACTCGGTACTCAGTACCCTTACTGATGAAGGCAAGTGTGCCAAATGCCTTCTTCGCCAACCAGTTCAGGCTTAGGTATTGCGTGTACCAAGGTACAGTGAAAAGCATTGTTTTGCATGCTATCCGGTCAGACCAGATAATACTATACATAAATACAATCAAGCCAAACTCAAGTAGAATAGGTAGAGCAAAGGGGAAGCCACAGAGTGCAGAATATAGTTCTCAGCATTGTAGCGTATCCAGCGGGGTGGGAGATTGCAACCTTCACGTGGTCCGCCCTGTTTCGACGAATGCAATCAACCCGGCATGCACAATCAAATAAGATCAAATAGAACAAGTTGCCTTACAACCTTTAGGCTGTGCACGCCCTATGCAAGAAGAAGAGGCACATCCAGCATTTTGCGTCTACCGTCGATTTAAACCAGCATCTGCAGTTCTTTCTTACACATTGTAGTTCACCAGTTCCACAGACAAAGTCCAATGTCCACCTTGGGGTCGAGGTGAATCGGACAGTACTCCAGCTTATCAGAAACCAGGTGACACAGTTTGAAGGTGAGACGGTGGAGATTTAATAGGAACCCCGTGGGCAATTTTCTCACACAGTGGTGGGTGTACGGGACGAGCTGCCAGAGGAGGTGGTTGAGGCAGGCACTATTTAAAAGACACTTGGACAGGTACACAGATAGGAAAGGTTTAGAGGGATATGGGCCACACGCAGGCAGCTGGGACTCGCGTAGATGGGGCATCTTGGTCGGCGTGGGCACGATGGGCCAAAGGGCCTGTTTCCATGCTGTATTAGTCTATAAGTGACTATCATTTCCCATTCCCCCTCTCCCTCTCCCCCTCCTTCTCACTCTCCCCTTCCGCTCCCTCACCCACTCTCCTCCCCTCCCTCTCTTTCTCCATCTCTTTCCCCATCTCTCTCCCCATCTCTCTCTCCCTCTCTCTCCATCTCTCTCACTTTCTCACTTGCTCCACCTCTCCATCTCCCACTCTCATTACTTCACTTTCTCGTTCTCCCTCTCCATCCTCGCCCACCTCTCCGCCCCCCCCCCCCCCCCCCCCGCTCATCCCCCTTTTCCCCTGCTGCAGGGGTCGGCCGTGTTTGATTTCACGGACACTGGACCGGAGGTGTATGGGAATTGCAATGCCCCTCGAGCCATCACGCTCTCCGCCCTCATCTACTGCCTGAGGTGCATGGTGGGACAGGAAATACCCCTCAACCAGGCGAGTGTCCGAGAATGGGGTTAGAGGGAGGAGACAGAACTGGGAGTAAACGGGGAGGGCTGGGGAGAATGCGGAGAGTGAATGGGGGAGAGGGGAGAGAGCAGAGAGAGTGACCAAGGGAGTGAATGGGGGAAGAATAGGGTGAGTGTATGGGGAAAGGGAAGAGTGCATGGGGAGAGGACGGGAAGAGGGGGGAGAACAAGGAGGTTGAATGGGGAAGCAGGGAGTGGGATGGACAGGGAGAGGGGAGAGAACAAGGAGATTGAATGGGGAAGCAGGGAGTGGGATGGACAGGGAGAGGAGGGGCTGCGGGATGAGACGGTTACTGTCTACCCCCTGTGCCTGGTGCAGGGCCGTCTGACGCTGGAGAGGGTGGGGAGAGGCCGGGGCTGTGGGGAGAGCGAAGAGGACGTTTGATGTATTTACTCCCTCTGCCCGGTGCAGGGTTGCCTGGCCCCGGTGAGGGTGGTGCTGCCGAAGGGGAGTATCTTGGACCCGGCGCCGGAGGCGGCGGTGGTGGGCGGCAATGTGCTGACGTCCCAGCGCATAGTGGACGTCATATTCAAGGCCTTCCGGGTGTGCGCCGCCTCCCAGGTAACCCTGGCCGTTCCCGAGCACCTCGACCAACACCGCCCAGCCCAACCCCCTGTCCCCCGTCCCCCTGTCCCCGACCCGACCCACCGTGTGGTGCAGCAGAGGGAGGCACAGGGAGGGCAGCAGGTAGGCATCGGTCCAGATAAGATGGGAATAGGATATTCACCCTGTCTATCCCACCGATGCCCTCTACCCTCCAGATACAACGCGGAAACAGGCCCTTCGGCCCACCGCGTCCGCACCAACCAGCCATCACCCTGCACACTAGCTTCATCCTAAACACTAGGGACGATTTACAATGTTACCAAAGCCAATTAAGCTGCTCGTCTTTGGAGTGTGGGAGGAAGCTATAGCACCCAGATGAAGGGAGACGGTACAAACTCCGTACGATATCGCTCTTAGTCCGGATCAAACCCGACCACCCACACCCACACCCACACTGCGAGGCAGCAACTCTACCACTGTGCCACCCCATTCTATTCCCCTGAGTTTACCTCTCAGCTTATTCTTGTCTCAACTACCACCTCTGGCAACTTGTTCCCTATACGCACCACCCTCTGTGTGAACATATTGCCCCTCGGGTTCCTATAATATATTTGCCCTCTCACCTTTAACCTATGTTCCATGGTCGTTGATTCCCCTACTCTGGGTTAAAGAAGCTAAAGTGCATTCATCCTACTTATGCCCATCATGGTTTTATACACCTCTATAAGATCACCCCCTCAGCCTCCTGCACTCCAAGGAATAAAGTCCCAGCCTGCCCAGTCTCCCTGCAGCTCAGGCCCTTGAGTCCTCCTGGCAACATCCGTGTAAATCTTCTCCGCACTCTTTCCAGCGTAATGGCATCTTTCCTACATCAGGGTCACCAGGACTGCACAGAATGCACAAAACGTGGCCTTACTCCAAGGTCTTGTGCAACTGTGACGTAACATCCCAAGTGCTGCACAATGCCCTGACTAATGAAGACCAGCATGACAAAATCTTTCTTTACCACTCAGCCCACCTGGGATGCCTCTTTTGCCAATCTGCGTCTGGTACTCCTTGGTTCCTCTGCTTTACAACACTCGCTACCATTCACTGTAAAAGTCCGTTCTCGCTTTGCCTCTCGTTTACATGCTTGTAGAATATTTTTGGTTTCACTTTCCCACTTGCCGCCACTTTTCTCCTGCCTTGTTTGTCCCTCTCATTTCCATTCTGACCTCCCTCTCAACGTCCTTTATCAGCCTGCTCCTCAGCTGTCCTATCAAGCTGACGGCCAAGATGATACTCCCTTATGTAATACTCTCCATCTCATTGGTCATCCAAGGAGTTTGTCCCGACCCAAAATGTTGTCTGTCCATTCCCTCCGCAGATACCGCCTGACCCGCTGAGTTCCTCCAGCCCTTGGTGTTTTACTCGAGATCCCAGCATTTGTAGTTCCTCCTGTCTCGAGCTTGGCTTTAGTTGTTTCTCCTGAGCTGAGAATATAAACTGGTATCATTTTGTTATTATCACCAAAGTGTACCAGTGAAAGGCTTGTGTTTGTGTACTATCTAGTTAAATCAATAGACAATAGACTGTAGGTGCAGGAGTAGGCCCTTCGAGCCAGCACTGCCATTCAATGTGATCATGGCTGATCATCCCCAATCAGTTCCCCGTTCCCGCCTTCTCCCCATATCTCCGGACTCTGCTGTCTTTAAGACCCCTATCTAGCTTTCTCTTGAAAGTATCCAGAGAACCTGCCTCCACCGCCCTCTGAGGCAGATAATTCCACAGACTCACCACTCTCTGTGTGAAAAAGTGTTTCCTCATCTCCGTTCTAATTGGCTTACTCCTTATTCTTAAACTGTAGCCCCTGGTTCTGGACTCCCCCAACATCGGGAACATGTTTCCTGCCCCTAGCGTGTCCAAACTCTTAATAATCTTATTAATAAGTTTCAATAAGAACCCCTCTCATCCTTCTAAATTCCAGAGTGTATAAGCCCAGCCGCTCCATTCTCTCAGCATATGACAGTCCCGCCATCCCGGGAATTAACCTTGTCAACCTACGCTGCACTCCCTCAATAGCAAGAATGTCCTTCCTCAAATTTGGAGACCAAAACTGCACACAATACTCCAGGTGTGGTCTCACTAGGGCTCTGTACAACTGCCTAAGGACCTCTTTGCTCCTATACTCAACTGCTCTTGTTATGAAGACCAACATGCCATTTGCTTTCTTCACTGACTGCTGTACCTGCATGCTTAGATTCATTGACTGATGTACAAGGACGCCCAGATCCCGTTGTAATTCCCCCTTTCCCAACTTGACAGCATTTAGATAATAATCTGCCTTCCTGTTTTTGCCACCAAAGTGGATAACCTCACATTTATCCACGTTAAACTGCATCTGCCATGCATCTGCCCACTCACCCAACCTGTCCAAGTCACCCTGCAAATCAGATCATACAATGCACGAGTAACAATCAATATAATCTAATTTAATTAATTAGCATACTCACAAAGATTTTCACTGTACCTCGGTGCACGTGGCAATAATATACCAACACCATGCCTAGTCTGAGGAGATGGGTTGCTGAGTTCCTGCACTTGGAGTTCACTAGCGAGGCAGTGTGCTGCTTCATTCCAATTCAATGAAAGCACAATAAAGGTGTAAGTACTTTCTCGCTAAACTCATGGAGGTGAAAGCTGAGCCTGTTTCCAGATAATTGAACCCCTTGAGGCCTTCTGTATGTCTGGTGAACATGTCTCGTGGATTAGGACCCCACCTCCTATACTTGACCCTCTCCCTGACTGCAGCCCCTCCTTCTCCCCTGCCCCCCTCCCCTGCCCATCCCCTGCGCCTGCCCCTCGTCTTGCCCCTCCACATCCATCCCCCCCTGTTCCTGCCCTGCCTCTGTCACCCCCACCCTCTCTCCATCTCCTTTGCAGGGCTGCATGAACAACGTCACCTTTGGTAATGAGTGTGTGGGCTACTACGAGACGGTGGCGGGCGGCTCTGGAGCAGGTCCGCACTGGGAGGGGCGAGGAGGTGTGCATACCCACATGACCAACACCCGGATCACCGACCCGGAGATCCTGGAGAAAAGGTATCCATCTCAACTCGGGAACCAGGGGAGGCAGCGGGGAAGTAGGGACGGGACTGACTCGGAGAAAGACTCTGAGTGTTTAACTCAGGATCCACCGTGGACCCAACCTGGACCAAACCCAAACGAAGCCTGGCTCCAACTCGGAACCAGGGCCGGATTTATGTACAAGCTTCACAAACTTAAGCTTAGGGCCTCGAGATCTAGGGGGGCCTTGGCAGGGCTGGATTCACCTACAGGCTTCATAGGCTGAAGCTTAGGGCCTCAGAATCTAGGGGGGCTCCGACCAAGGTGCGTTTTTCCAAGAGTAAAACAAATCCTGAGAAAAAAAAAATTGGAGCACTATCAGCGTTTCCACTTTGACGGAAATTACCCGAAATTCTGGTTCCGGCCCGCTGGAAGTTTTGGGGACAAAAATTGTGACAATGTCACCTGTGCAGTTGGGGGAAGACGGTGACGCAGTAGCGACGCAAAATGATGCTGTCTCGCCGCGCGTGCGCAGTGGCCCTAGGCGGGTTCAGATCTCCATTTGCACTCCACACAATCACCTTGATGCCTCGTGTCTACCAAAGATCCTAGGTGTCTACTCCAGGTAAGTAGTGGAATATTAGTAGTGGAATGCCCGTTTCTCCCCCCGGTGGGGGGGGGGGGGGCTGCGGTGTCTGCAGCACGGAGTCGGAGCCTCGCTGCGTGGGAGGGAGAGGGGGGGGGATGTGAGAGGGGAAAAGGGGGGGTTGAGACAGAGGGGGAGAGAGCGTGTGAGAGAGAGAGAGAGGGAGAGGGGGAGAGAGAGAGGGGGAGGGGGGAGAGAGAAAGGGGGATTATCTTTATAAGATTGCAAAATGAAGGTCGTTTTTAGATAAATTATATTTTCTCCTCCATATGAATAATATTAAACAATTGGAACTGCTTTCTTTTCCTTGATAACAATATTGAAAAATATCTATTCCATAGTTTGCGACTTTAATTTTGCATCATATGTTTAATGCGCACACACTAACACAGTCGAACAGTAACAGGCAATCATATCAACACACAAAACATTTTCTAAAAAAAGGTTTTATTTACTGCAAAAACTTACAGTATTTTATTTGCAGTGTTTGCATGCTCCTTTATAACATTTTACATAACATTTTACAGTACAACTTGATTATTAAAACAAGGACGGCTTCAATACTTGATTTTAAAAAATGTATACAACAATGACCCCAATCATCCCATTCCAACCACTCATTGCTCTTGACTCAACCAAAATTATTTCTGAAATATTGATCATAAATTTGGTGCAGAAATGCTCCAAAATAAGGCTCAGAATGCGCCAGAAAGCATCTAAAACCCCAGAGCTTCCAGGGCCCGCTTAAGGGCCCTGGACCATGGCCGCAATGGTCTTTGAGCTTCGCACTTGTGATATGCGCTGCGTGCACTTATTTCACATACATTTTTTGTAATCTTGCCATGCCACCCTCCTTTTTGAAAAGCTTCGTAAGGGCCTGTTGTATAATAGACAATAGACAATAGGTACAGGAGTAGGCCATTCGGCACATCGAGCCAGCATCGCCATTCAATGTGATCATGGCTGATCATCCACAATCAGTACCCCGTTCCTGCCTTCTCCCCATATCCCCTGACTCCGCTATTTTTAAGAGCCCTATCTAGCTCTCTCTTGAAAGCATCCAGAGAACCGGCCTCCACCGCCATCCTTTGTCCTGTTCCCTCTATTTCACAGACTCACCACTCTCTGTGAGAAATATTTTTGACACTGTCATAGGCCTTTCTTACATATGCTGTCACAATGCACAGTAGCCTCTAAACAACCCTTCAGTAATGTTCCTTGCCCTCCATTTCAGAATGATGAACAAGGACCCCCAGATTCCATTGTACTTGCCTTTTTCCCCAACTTGACACCATTTTTTCCTCTTCACATACCTAAAGAAGCTTTTACTATCCTCCATTATATTCTTGATGACATCTTTGACAACATCAACATTCTTGACAACATTCACACAAACTTTTAACACAGACTAAAAATGTAAGAAAGGACGAAAACAGCTGCGGTGGAGGTAGTTGAGGCAGGTACTATCTAAAGGACGTTTGGACTGGTACATGGATAGGGATATGGGCCAAATGCAGGCAAGTAAGACGAGCTTAGACAGGGCATTTTTGTCAGCATGGATAAGTTGGTCCGATGGGCCTGTTTCCGTGCTGTGTGACTGTGAAGAGATAGATATATTTCTGCAAGTCAGCGGGATCTAAGCGATAAAGCAGGGATAGGGGCAGAAGGGGATGACCAACCACATGCATGTTGAGTGGCGGGTATTACGTTTTCTGTTGGTAAGCCTATCAGAATGTTGAGACAATCCCACACCCTCCAGGTTCAGGAACAGCTTCTTCCCCACACCCACCAGGTTCTTGAACATCACAAACACCAAATATACTACAAACTGTCTTGGTTGCTCCAGGGACTGCAGGCTTTTTGCACCAATATTGCTTTATTTTAATTTAGTCACAGTCATACAGCATAGAAACAGACCCTTCGGCCCAGCTTGCCCATGCCGACCAAGATGCCCAATTTATTGAACTTTTGTCTATCACGTTATCCAAGTGTACTGTGTTTACAAACCTGTTGTACTGTTGCAAGTAAGAGTGTCATAGTTTGTTTTCAGTACATGATGACAATTAAACACTCTTGACTTGACATTATAATGTTTTGTGTTTTTTTTTAATTTTAAACATAATTTTGTAAAGCCCTGGTGTGAGTGCGGTGGGTGAGATCACATTTAGAGTATTGTCTTCAGTTTTGGTCACCATCTCATGGAAAAGATGTTGTCAGGCTGCAAAGGATATAGAGAAGATTTCTGAGGATATTGCCAGGATTCGGGGGCCTGAGCTGTAGACAGAGGTTGAACAGGCTGGAACTTTATTTCTTGGAGTGCAGGGGGATGAAGTGTGTATAGATGTGTACAAAATCATGAGAAGAATAGATCGGGTGAATGTACAATCTTTTGCCCAGAGTAGGCGACATACCGGTAAGTTTAAGGTGAGGGGGGGGGGGGAAATTTAATAGGAACCTGAGGGGTAATTATTTTACATAAAGGGTGTGGAACGAGCTGCCAGAGGAGGTGATTGAGCCTGGGACTATCCCAACGTTTAAGAAACATTTAGACAGGTACATGGCAGGCAGGTGGAACCAGTATAGATGGGGCATGTTGGTCGGTGTGGGCAAGATGGGCCCAAAGTCCTATTTCCACGCTGTATGACTCTATGACTCTCTATGAATGGAGATGGGACTCTCTGCCTATGGATGGTTGGTTCAGCCACGTCACCACTGCACTGTCGCCGCAAGTATGTTCCTACAGTTTCCATGAACTTTGCTGTATACGTTCCCAGGTATCCCGTGGTCCTGAAGAGATTTGAACTGAAGCCTGGATCCGGGGGTAAAGGGCGTCAGCGAGGGGGCGACGGCGTGATCCGGGAGCTGCTCTTCCGAGAGAGGGTGGTCCTCTCCGTGCTGTCAGAGCGACGGGCCTTCCGCCCATACGGACTGGACGGTAACAATGGAACGGGTCCGGGAAGGGACGGGATCAGGATGGGCAGAGGTGCAGGAGAGGGGAGGTGGGCTGGAGGGACACTTCATCGGCACATGGAACAGTGTAGATTGTGCTGGAGTAGTGTAGCAGGACAGGCCACTTCTCGGGGCAACGTGGATTAGCTGAACACTTCATATTCCCCTTACAACCCAATGGCACAATTCCCAACATAGAATTCCCCAATATTAGGCAACCTCTACCATCCCTCCTCTTAATTGTCCTCTTTCCCTTTCTCCCCATGCCCCCTCCCCCCCCCCCCCCCGACCTCCCTCTCCTGTACCCCACCTGGGCTTGCATCTATTTCTCCCATACTCCCCCTTCACCTACATTCCTTCCTCTCACTTCACAATTCGTAACTTCAATCCTTTTGTCTCATCCCTGTTTCCTTCATCTCTGGCCTACTTCCAACCCATCTGCTCATCAAAACCCCCCTTCGCCTGCATCAATCTATTACCTGCCATCCTTTGGGGGTTTGTGGGGGTTTGGGTGGGTGGGTGGGTTTGTGGGGTTTGGGTGGGTGGGTTTGTGGGGGTATGGGTGGGTGGGAAGGGTTTGGGTGGGTGGGTTTGTGGAGGTTTGGGTGGGTTGGTTCGTGGGGGTTTGGGTGGGTGGGTGGGTTTGTGGGGGTTTGGGTGGGTGGGTTTGTGGGGGTTTGGGTGTGTGGGTTTGTGGGGGGTTTGGCTGGGTGGGTTTGTGGGGGGTTTGGGTGGGTGGGGGTGGGTTTGAGAGGGTGGATTTGAGGGGTTATGGGAGGGTGGGATAGCACCCTTCATCTTCCTCTCACCGCCTGTGTTTTGCTCCGTGTGTAGGAGGAGAGGCGGGGGCGGCGGGTCTCAACCTGCTGATCCGCCAGGATGGGAGATCAATCAACCTCGGAGCAAAGACATCGGTGGCCGTCAGCCCCGGAGTAAGTGGCCAGAGGCTGGGTCTCGTCACTCAGCGAGACGAATAGAGCAGCATCACCCCCCACACCAGCTCCCGGTAGCACCGAACACTCACTCATCTCCACTCACTCACACCAGCACTCTCCATATCACACCTGCCGCACCTCACTCCTTTTGGTTTAGTATAGAGATACAGCGTAGAAACAGGCCCACCGAGTCCAAGCTGACCAATGATTACCAGTATACTAGTAATATCCTACTCACTAGGGACAATTTACACAATTAACCAACAAACCTGCATGTTTTTGAGATGTGGGAGGAAACTGGAGCACCCGGATAAAACCCACATGGTCACAGGGAGAACGTGCAAACTCCGTACAGGCAGCACCCATAGTCAGGATCGAACCCAGGTCTCTACCACTCTGCCATTGTGTGTCTCTTTGTAAACCAGCGCCTGCAGTTTGTTATTTCTACACTTCCCTCCTTGTTCTCCCTCCCTTTATTTCTTACTTTCCCAGCAGTTGTTTTCCTCTCCATCGCTGGTCCATAAAAGGTGCTGATTCTTTCTGCATTTTCTAGGACACTCTATCTCCCTCTACAGTCTGATTTACCAAGGAAAGGCACAAAGTGCTGGAGTCAGTCAACGGATCAGGCAGCATCGCTGGAGAACGTGGTTAGGTGACGTTTCGGGTCAGGACCCTTCTTCAGCCTGACCCGCTTCAGCATGTTGTGTCTCTCCTTTCTCTCTACCTTTCTTACTCAGGATACTTGCCTGTTTCTCTCTCCTCTCACCGTCTCTTGTCTTTTCTATCTCCCTCAGCAACCACGGACACGCTTGCCCCTCTCCTCCCCCGTCTCTATCTCTCCCACTCTCCTCTTCTCAGCTGTCAGACGTCCTCTCATGTCAGAGACTCTTACCATGGACTCATCATGGCCGGTTGTAAAAGAGTCATCCAGTCTAGCGCCTGCTCCCACTCTGGGCGTGTAGCCCTGTCCATCACAGTTTTTCACTTTGGATGTTTATATGTGACGTGTCTTCCTGTCTCTCCCATCCTTTCAAGCAGTGACTTCCAAACCACACCACCACCTGGCTATTTGCCTCGTATCCCTCCATTTCTACCAAGTGGGGACCGGATCTGTACTCCTATTCCAACTCTGGTCTAACGTGTGTTTGTCCAGATCAGTTAGTTAATTAGCTGGTTTATATATTGTGTCATGTGCAGAGATTCAGTGAAGGCTTGTTCTACACACCACCTAGTTAAAGCACACACTGCATGAGTACTACAGACCCTCTTCTGGTACAGCATTGCCACGTTCCAGCACCATCTTGCAACTTCTAAGTCTCTGAAAAGTCAGATCTTGGTGCAAAGAGGTGTGCGACTTCTTATTTTCAAATGTGAAGGTGTCCTGGTGGAACTGGATCGATGAAGTTGGGGGGGGGGGGGGCCTGGCCCAGCCTGTTGCTGTTGGCTCCTTCCACCACCGCTCCCTGCAACTGCCGCAGGCTGCACTCCATCCGCTCACTCGCCCGGCTGCTGCAGGGCCTCTCGCAGCCACCTCCGCCACCACCACCTGACTATTCCTCTTTTCCATGCCTCAACCCATAAAGTAAAACATCACGTGTGCAATTAAACCAGTTTATTGCTCTGCCCTCCTAGCTTCCAAGATCTGTGGATGTACACAACCTCTGATCCTCCACACTGCTCCATATTACCGTTTTGTTGCACCTCCTCTATTGCATTGTCTCACATTTGTCTGCATTATATTCCAAATGACCACCACTGTTGTTTGATTCTCTCTCCCTCTCTACTCCCCTCTTTCTCTCCCCCCTTTCTCCCCTTCTCTCCCTCCCCTCCCTCTCCCCCTCTTTCCCTCCCCCTTTCCCTCTCTCTCCCTTTCCCTCTCCCCTTCCCTCTCTCTCCCTCCCCCCCTTTCCCTCCCCCCTCTTCTCCCCCCCCCTCTCTCCCCCTTTCTCTCTCCCCCCCACCTCTCCCCGCCTTTCTCTTCCCTTATCTCCCCTTCCTCTCCTTCTCCCCTCTCACTCTTCCCCCACATTCTCTCCTCCCCTCGCTCCCTCACCTCTTCCCACCCCCTCTCCTCTTCTCACGCCTCTCCCTGCACAG
The DNA here is from genome assembly GCA_963514005.1 of Raja brachyura. The sequence continues at coordinate 8,189,873 of OY740782.1, read as the reverse complement.
TAACTCACGCTCCCCTCTCGCTCTCTCCCAGGACACCTTCCAGCTGCAGACCCCCGGGGGCGGAGGCTGGGGTCCTCCTGGAGACGGGATGGGGCAGCGCGGGGTGCCGCCGGGGTGCGTGCCGGAGAGCCGCAGGCCACAGGCCGGCTTTGTGGAGCGCGGCAGTGTGTTTGAGTACCGACAACTGCAGGAGTCTGTGTGACCAGCCCTCAGCTGCGGGAACCAGGGATATACGGCACGGATGGATGTTTTCTAGATGATTCAGCTGCTGTAGTTTAGTAGGCTGAACATGGCCCGATAATAATCCATGTATTTTATTAACCATCATGAGGACGTATGTCTGCAACCTGTTCCACTCCCTAACCTCTTGTAGAGTGAAAGATTATTCCCTCAGCACCCCTTTAATCCTATGAATTTGTAACTACCTCCTCTTGGTATTTATCCTCTATGCCAAGGGATATGGATCACACACGCCTGGGGATTAATCCAGGGGCTATTATTTTATTCTAATTATTACTCGGGTGCAGCAGCTCTTTATAATAGTAATTATTATTATTGTAATTATTTTATCCACTTCATGAATGATCCTCTTCGTCTTTCCTGTTCCGAAGAAAATATAATAAAATCCTGCCAATTTAATCTAGACAAGTGTGAGGTGATGTATTTTGGGAAATCAGGTAGGTGTATGACATGATCGGGCACTGAGGGATGTCAATGAACAGAGGGACCTTGTGACTCAAGTCCACAGTTCACTGCGCGTGGGGTAAGTGGCGAAGAAGGCAGATGGCATGCCATATGCCTTCCATATCCCTACTTCAGGCCTCAAAATTCACACCTCTTCGATCCTTATCTCACTACCTTTGGCCTTTTCATCTCTGGCCTTTTGTCTAGCTATCGGGCAATTAACCATACCCCCCCCTCACCTGTATCCACCTGTGTCAGGCTTTGATCCCCTCCCACTACAAAGAAGGATCCTGACTTGAAACATCACATATCCACGTTCTCCAGAGATGCTGCCAGACGTGCCGAGTTTGTTTATAGAGAGATACAGCGTGGATGGTGGGCCCTTTGGCCCACCAAGTCCATGCCGACCAGCTTTATACGCTAGCACTATCCTACACACTAGGGATAATTGACAAGTTTACCAAAGTCAATTACACTGCAAACCTGCACGTCTTTGGAGTGTGGGAGGCAACCTTTGTGTCTACATGTGGCACACTTGCCTACATAAGTCATTAACACTTGCCTACATAAGTCAACTTTTAGTCGCATACTAGGATTTGAACACATTGGACAGGGTGCACAAGAAATTTATCTGAATGTTGACACGTGGACCTAATCTAATCTAATGTCTAAAGATGCTGGAATCCTGTGCAAAACATGAAGTGCAGGAGGAAGTTAGTGGACCAGGCTGCATCTGTGGAGGGAATGGACAGACAATGTTTCTGGTTGTGACCCTTCTTGAGACTGATGGAATGGCGGGGTGGGGGGGGGAGAGAGAAATCTGGAATCTCCCAATGCGGGGTGAATGATGAATGCATCATCTCATGGGAGGATCTAATGTAAATATAGATTATTTGACTGGCCTAACTACATCAACAGTGTAAGCATAACAATGTTTCTTGACTCCATCCTATCCCCCTTTGTTAAATCCCTCCCGACCTATGTTCAAGACACCTCAGACACTCTCCGTCGGCTCCGCGCATTCCGTTGTCCAGGCCCCCATCCTCTCATCTTCACCATGGACGTCCAGTCACTATACACCTGAATCCAGCAGAGGAGGACAAAGGGCTTAATTAGGAAAGGGAAAATAGATTATGAAAGGAAACTGGCAGGGAACATAAAAACTGACTGCAAAAGTTTTTATAGATATGTAAAGAGAAAGAGACTAGTTAAAACAAATGTTGGTCCCTTGCAGTCAGAAACAGGTGAATTGATCATGGGGAACAAGGACATGGCAGACCAATTGAATAACTACTTTGGTTCTGTCTTCACTAAGGAAGACATAAATAATCTGCCGGAAATAGCAGTGGAACGGGGGTCAAATAAGATGGAGGAACTGAGTGAAATCCAGGTTAGCCGGGAGGTGGTGTTGGGTAAATTGAACGGATTGAAGGCCGATAAATCCCCAGGGCCAGATAGTCTGCATCCCAGAGTACTCAAGGAGGTAGCCACAGAAATAGTGGATGCATTAGTGATAATTTTTCAAAATTCCTTAGATTCTGGAGTAGTTCCTGAGGATTGGAGGGTAGCTAATGTAACCCCACTTTTTAAAAAAGGAGGGAGAGAGAAAGCGGGGAATTACAGACCAGTTAGTCTAACATCGGTAGTGGGGAAACTGCTAGAGTCAGTTATTAAAGATGGGATAGCAGCGCATTTGGAAAGTGGTGAAATCATTGGACAAAGTCAGCATGGATTTACGAAAGGTAAATCATGTCTGACAAATCTGATAGAATTTTTCGAGGATGTAACTAGTAGAGTGGATAAGGGAGAACCAGTGGATGTGTCTTTACACAGAGAGTGGTGAGTCTCTGGAATTCTCTGCCACAGAAGGTAGTTGAGGCCAGTTCATTGGCTATATTTAAGAGGGCATTAGATGTGGCACTTGTGGCTAAAGGGATCAGGGGGTATGGAGAGAAGGCAGGTACGGGATACTGAGTTGGATGATCAGCCATGATCACATTGAATGGCGGTGCAGGCTCGAAGGGCCGAATGGCCTACTCCTGCACCTATTTTCTATGTTTCTATGTTTCTATGTTATATCTAGACTTTCAGAAGGCTTTCGACAAGGTCCCGCATAAGAGATTAGCATACAAACTTAAAGCACACGGTATTGGGGGTTCAGTATTGATGTGGATAGAGAACTGGCTAGCAGACAGGAGGCAAAGGGTAGGAGTAAACGGGTCCTTTTCAGAATGGCAGGCAGTGACTAGTGGGGTGCCGCAAGGCTCAGTGCTGGGACCCCAGCTATTTACAATATATATTAATGATTTGGACGAGGGAATTCAATGCAACATCTCCAAATTTGCAGATGATACCAAGCTGGGGGGTATAGTTAGGTGTGAGGAGGATGCTTGGAGGCTGCAGGGTGATTTGGATAGGCTGAGTGAATGGGCAGATGCATGGCAGATGCAGTACAATGTGGATAAATGTGAGGTTATCCACTTTGGTGGCAAAAACATGAGGGTAGACTATTATCTGAATGGTGGCAGATTAGGTAAGGGGGAGATGCAACGAGACCTGGGTGTCATGGTACACCAGTCATTGAAAGTAGGCATGCAGGTGCAGCAGGCAGTGAAGAAAGCAAATGGTATGTTAGCATTCATAGCGAAAGGATTTGAGTATAGGAGCAGGGAGGTTCTACTGCAGTTGTACAGGGTTTTGGTGAGGCCACACCTGGAGTACTGCGTACAGTTTTGGTCTCCAAATCTGAGGAAAGACATCCTTGCCATAGAGGGGGTACAGAGAAGATTCACCAGACTGATTCCTGGGATGTCAGGACTTTCATATGAGGAAAGATTGGATAGACTCGGTTTGTACTCGATGGAATTTAGAAGATTGAGGGGGGATCTTATAGAAACCTACAAAATTCTTAAGGGGTTGGACAAGCTAGATGCTGGAAGATTGTTCCCGATGTTGGGGGAGTCCAGAACAAGGGGTCACAGTCTAAGGATAAGGGGGAATTCCTTTAGGACCGAAATGAGGAAAACATTCTTTACACAGAGAGTGGTGAGTCTCTGGAATTCTCTGCCACAGAAGGTAGTTGAGGCCAGTTCATTGGCTATATTTAAGAGGGCGTTAGGTGTGGCACTTGTGGCTAAAGGGATCAGGGGGTATGGAGAGAAGGCAGGTACGTGATACTGAGTTGGATGATCAGCCATGATCACATTGAATGGCGGTGCAGGCTCGAAGGGCCGAATGGCCTACTCCTGCACCTATTTTCTATGTTTCTATGTTTCTATCCCCCACCAGGATGGTCTCAAAGCCCTCCGGTACCTCCTCGACCAGAGGAGCAACCCATACCCATCCACTGACACCCTCCTCCGCCTAGCGGAGTTGGTCCTTACCCTCAACAACTTCTCTTTTGACTCCTCCCATTTCCTCCAAACACAAGGCGTAGCTATGGGCACACGCATGGGCCCTAGCTACGCCTGCCTCTTTGTCGGGCACGTTGAACAATCTTAGTTCTCGGCGTACCAGGGCCCCACCCCCGACCTTTACCTCCGTTACATTGACGACTGTTTTGGTGCACCCACGCACAACTGACTGACTTCATCCATTTCACCACCAACTTCCATCCGGCACTCAAATATACTTGGACCATTTCCAACATTTCCCTACCATTCCTTGACCTCACCATCTCTATTGCAGGTGATACACTCCTGACTGACATCCACTACAAACCAACTGACTCCCATAGCTACCTGGACTACTCTTCCTCCCACCCTGCTTCCTGTAAGGACTCCATCCCCTATTCCCAATTCCTCCGTCTACGCCGCATCTGCTCCCAGGATCATGTGTTCCACACCAGGTCATCACAAATGTCCTCGTTCTTCAGAGAACGGGGTTTCCCCTCCCCCACTATAGATGAGGCTCGCACCAGGGTCTCCTCCATACCCCGCAACACTGCCCTCTCTCCCCATTCCCCCACTCACAACAAGGGCCGAGTCCCCAAGGTCCTCACCTTTCACTCCACCAGCCAGCGCATACATCAGATAGTCCTCCGCCAGTTTCGCCACCTCCAACGTGACCCCTCCACTCACCACATCTTCCCATCTCCCCCCCTGTCTGCCTTCCGCAAAGACCGCTCCCTCCGCAACTCCCTTGTCAATTCTTCCCTTCCCTCCCGCTCCACTCCTTCCCCGGGCACTTTCCCTTGCAACCGCAAGAGATGCTACACTTGTCCCTTCACCTCCCCCATCCACTCCTTTCAGGGACCCAAGCAGTCATTCCAAGTCCGACAGAGGTTCACCTGCACCTCCTCCAACCTCATCTACTGCATCCGTTGCTCCAGATGCCAGCTGATCTACATTGGTGAGACCAAGCGGAGGCTGGGCGATCGTTTCGCCCAACACCTCCGCTCGGTCCGCAATAACCAACCCGACCTCCCGGTGGCTCAGCACTTCAACTCCCCCTCCCATTCCATATCCGACCTCTCGGTCCTGGGCCTCCTCCACGGCCAGAGTGATCAACACCGCAAGTTGGAGGAACAGCACCTCATATTCCGCTTGGGGAGTCTGCATCCTCTGGGCTTAAACATTGAATTTTCTCAATTCTGTTAACCCAGACTGCCCCCTCCCCCTCCCCACCTCTCCCTCAGCCCTCGGGCCCTGACATTCCTTCTCCATCCCCCCCCCCCCCCACCCCAGTCGCACTAGCTTCTCATTTTTACACCACAAACAGCTTACAATGGCCTGTTTCCTTTATCATCAATACTTTTTTGCATATCTTTCATTCATTGTTCTTTATCTCTCTACATCACTGTCTATATCTCTCGTTTCCCTGATCCCTGACCAGTCTGAAGAAGGATCTCGACCCGAAACGTCGCCTATCTCCTTCGCTCCTTAGATGCTGCTGCACCCGCTGAGTTTCTCCAGCTTTTTGTGTAACCCCCTACGCATAACAACACTTCAGCTCCCAAAGGACTAAGGGCAGAACAGTAGAGTTTAAGAAACTTTTACACAGGCACGTGGATAGGCAGGGAATGGAGGGATATGGATTATGAATAGGAGATTACTTTAACTTGGCATCGTGTTCAGTATGGACAATGTGGGCCGAAGGGCTGTTCCTGTGCAGTATTGTTCTATGGTGTAGGTGAATGGTTGATTGTGGAGGCAGCCTAGATGGGCCAAAGAGACCGTTTTTGTATTGTACTGTTTTCTGGTGTAAATATGCTCATTGTGAACGAGTACGGTAAGGAATGGAATGCGTGGTGCGAGTACTGCTACAAGTGCAATAAAAATCTTGCTTGTAGCAACATCACAGGCACATCAACTTACAACACTTAAACCATACATGGTACACAAAATGCTGGAGAAACTCAGCGGGTGCAGCAGCATCTATAGAGCGATGGAGATAGGCAACGTTTCGGGGCCGAAACCCTTTGCTGCTGCACCGCTGAGTTTCTCCAGCATTTTGTGTACCCTCGATTTTCCAGCATCTGCAGTTGATTCTTTTACACTTAAAACATACATTATACTTAAATTATACAATAAATTCTACAGATGGGGAAAATTGCAAAATACTTTACTGCAAAAATACACCATTAGGTCCCCTCTCCTCTCACTAGGCTCCCGGTGTTGATGTTGAGTCAACGTTTGGGGACTAGATTATTGCCCCGGTCCAGAAGATCAGCACCTCGGAGATGGAGAGCAGCCTCCGCTCCCTCATCCACTCCTGCAGGCTCCACAGGCGACCTCCCGCCGCCCCGTGGCGCTGTCACCGTCATCTGCTCCACCGCAGGCTGCGCCGCGCCGCGCTCCTCCCGCCGCCCGGTGGCGCTGTCACCGCCATCTACTCCCACCGCAGGCTGCGCCGCGCCGCGCTCCTCCCGCCGCCCGGTGGCGCTGTCACCGCCATCTACTCCCACCGCAGGCTGCGCCGCGCCGCGCTCCTCCCGCCGCCCGGTGGCGCTGTCACCGCCATCTGCTCCCACCGCAGGCTGCGCCGCGCCGCGCTCCTCCCGCCGCCCGGTGGCGCTGTCACCGCCATCTACTCCCACCGCAGGCTGCGCCGCGCCGCGCTCCTCCCGCCGCCCGGTGGCGCTGTCACCGCCATCTACTCCCACCGCAGGCTGCGCCGCGCCGCGCTCCTCCCGCCGCCCGGTGGCGCTGCCCGCAGCCATTGAGATTGAGGGAAGCCTGGAGTCCGGGGCCCGAGGAGAGGAGAGGAGAGGAGCCGCAGGTCGGGTCTGTGGCCCGGGGAACGAGGCCCGGCTCGGCCCGCCCCGCCCCGCCCTTGGGCAGCGGGGAACCGGGGGAGCTGAGCTGAGCTCGGGGAGAAGCGGGAGGCCCGGCGGCCGCTGCCTGCCTGCAGGTAAAACACCGGCTTGGCGGGCGGCCTGCGGTCTCCATGGCAACCGCCCGCCCTCAGGGCAACGCTCGTCCTCCCGGTCAGCCTGGGGACAGGGGCAGTGGTGGGGTGTGGGGTAGTTAGTTATAGGGTGTGGGGAAATAGTGGGTGGGGGGTATTATAGGGTGAGGGGTATTATAGGGTGAGGGGGAGGCTGGGGTGTGGGGAAGGAGAGGGTATGGGGATGGTGAGGGGTGTGGGTGAGGGGTGGTTATAGGGTGGGGTGTGGGGAAGGAGAGGGGTAGTTATAGGTGGAGGGGGGGTGAGGGGTGGTTATAGGGTGGGGTGTGGGGAAGGTGAGGGGTAGTTATAGGGGGAGGGGGGGTGAGGGGTAGTTATAGGGTGGGGTGTGGGGAAGGTGAGGGGTAGTTATAGGGGGAGGGGGGGGTGAGGGGTATTATAGGGGTATTATAGGGTGAGGGGGAGGCTGGGGTGTGGGGAAGGAGAGGGTATGGGGATGGTGAGGGGTGTGGGTGAGGGGTGGTTATAGGGTGGGGTGTGGGGAAAGAGAGGGTGAGGGGTGGGGTGTGGTTGAGGGGTATTATAGGGTGTGGAGAGGGTGGGGTGTGGGGAAGGTGAGGGGTAGTTATAGGGGGAGGGGGAAGGCTGGGGTGTGGGGAAGGAGAGGGTGTGGGGTAGGTGGGGGTGAGGGGTAGTTATAGGGTGAGGGGTGGGGTGTGGGTGAGGGGTATTATAGGGTGTGGGGAAGGGGTAGTTATAGGGTGTGGGGAAAGAGAGGGTGGGGTGTGGGGAAGGTGAGGGATAGTTATAGGGGGAGGGGGAGGCTGGGGTGTGGGGAAGGAGAGGGTGTGGGGAAGGTGAGGGGTGGGGGTGAGGGGTAGTTATAGGGTGAGGGGTGGGGTGTGGGTGAGGGGTATTATAGGGTGTGGGGAAGGTGAGGGGAAGGGGTAGTTATAGGTTGTGGGGAAAGAGATGGTGGGGTGTGGGGAAGGTGAGGGGTAGTTATAAGGGTGTGGGGAAAGAGAGGGAAGGGTGTGGGGAAAGAGAGGGGAGGGGTGGGGTGTGGGGAAGGAGAGGTGAGGTGTAGGGTGAGTGGTGTGATGGGGAGTGGGAAAAGGGTGAGGGGTAGGGTCATGTTGGGGAAGGTGTGAACCATGGGGGTGTGGTGAGAGCTGGAGGATGGTGTTGGTCAGGGTAGGGGTAGGTGCTACAGTCTGAGGGGCTTTCTCAGCCATTTGGTATTAGTTTATTATTGCCATGCGTACCACGATACAGCGGTAAGCTTTGTTTCAGATTCAGATTCAATCTTTATTGTCATTGTGCAGTGTACAAGTACAGAGACAACGAGATGCAGTTAGCATCTTAACCAGAAGTGCAAAAACAGAATAGTAGTACAGTAAAGTATATTTGCTTGCTTGCAATATGTATATATTTGTTTGCTTGCAATCCAGTCATTTCATTTGAGAAAGGGCGGTCAAGGCTCAGCCACATTGGAATGGTAATGGATTTCCATGGAAGTGTTGGCTGAATAATAAGGAGATTTCCCTGTAGCTAAAGTATGAGAGGCATAGATAGTGTAGACGGTCAGAATGTAGAACCAAGGAACTGCAGATGCTGGTTTACTGAGGAAAGACACAAAGTGCTGGAGTAACTCATGGGGTCAGGTTTTTTTACAGCATCTCTAGAGAACATGGATTATAAAGCAGGGTCCTGCCCGAAACGCCACCTGTCCATGTTCTCCAGAGGTGCTGCCTGACCTGCTGAATGTCTCCAGTACTTTTGTGTCTTTCCTTAGTCAGAACCCTTTCCCAAGGGTGGAAAGAGCAAAGACGAGCGGGCATAGCTTTAATGTCAGAGAGGGAAAGTTTAAATGAGGTGTATTGGGACGGTGTTTTTACACAGAAATTAGTGGGTGACTGGAGCACGCCGTCAGGGGTGGTGGTGGTGGAGGCAGATCAAATAATGGCATTCAAGAGGCAGGGAATGGAGGGATATGGATCATGTGCGGGCAGAGGGGATTAGTTTTGATTTGGCATCATGTTCAGCACAGACATTGTGGGCCTGTTGCTGTGCGGTTCGATGTTCCATAAACAATGCAATTCGATGGGCTGCACTGTGGGGATTCTCCACCCAAGAGGGCCGAGGAGACTCGGCTGCTGAATTCATTCCTGTCTTGAATGTGCTTTGAATATAAAGGGATAAAGTTCATTACCAGAAAGTGGCCAACAAATGATAAATCAGCCATATATGTAACCACAGTCTATATGTAACCACACTGGTCATTGGTGAGACACACTGGGAGTATTGTCCTTAAGGAGGCTGCTGATCTGGAGATGTTAAATTGCCCAGACACTTACTGAGGCTGAGTTTTGTCTGCAGGTTAGTCGATAATCAGAAGTGCTGATCCTGGCCTGATACTGCTGAGGTTTTTCATCCCTTCCCGCTCGCTTAGTGATTGCTCGGGGATGGGGTCCCAGAGGCCGGTGGGCACAGAGAGGGAGTGGAGCTTGGCGGCCGACAGTTTCCTGCTGTTCGCCGTGTCTCTGCTGGCGTTTCGTCGTACACGGAAGGTGAGTTGATACAGCGCAGTCCGGCACGTCATTGGGTGGGGTGTGGGGGGGAGGGGGGGGGGGAAATGCAACACTCTCTTCAGCTGTCAGCCTGTCTGACTGGCCTCTGAGAATGAGGTGCATATGGGGAAGCTCTTTCATGGAGTCATACAGCTCCAAAACAGGCCATTCGGCCCACTGGTTCCGCCTCTACCATCAGCCCCCCCATCCAGTCTGCCTCCACCATCAGCCATTCATCTACACCCTAGAACAGTAGAGCACAGGAACAGGCCCACAATGTCCATGTTGAACCTGGAGCCTAGTTAAACTAATCCCTGCCTGCACGTGATCAATATCCCTCCATTCCCTGCATATCCATGTGTCTGTCTAAAAGCCTCCAAAGTTCAATTCAATTCAATTCAAGTTTAATGTCATTGCACAAATACAAGTATAGGTACAACGAAATGCAGTTTAGCGTCGTTCTTAGTGATAGCGATATAGAAAAATAAATACAGAGTGCAGTGGTAGCAATATGGAAAATAAATAAATACAGGGTACAGACAAGTCTATCAGCTGGGCTCCGAGTTCAGCAGTCGGATGGTGCCACCAATTCCATTAAAAAAAACCTCCTGTTCCATCAACTTCACCAAGATTCTACTACTCACACACACACACCAAGGACAATTTACAGTAGCCAATTATCCCACCAACCTGCACGTGTGGGCGGAAATTGGATGGCACAGTGATGCAGCTGGTAGAGCTACTGCCTCGTAGCGTCAGAGAACAGGGTTCGAACCTGACCTCAGGTGTGAAAGGGTGACCGTTGGTCGGCATGGACTCAGTGGGCCGAAAGGCCTGATTCCACGCTGTATCTATAAACTCAACATGGCCTCAGGGAGAAAATGCAAACTACCCTCAGATAGCATCCGAGTTCAGGATCAAACCTGGGTTACTGGTGCTATGAGGCAGCATCAGTGTTCCTTATACCCACCGGCCTCTGAGTGAAAAAGCTGCCCCTCAGGTTCGTATTGAATCTTTCCCCTCTAAACCTATGTCCTCTGGTTGTTGATTCCACCACCCTGGCTAAAAGACTCTGTGCATTCACCCTATCTATTCACCTCATGATCTTATACACCTCCATAAGATCACCCTTCAAAGGGTGGTCATGAGCAGGGCAGACTTGAGGGGCCGAGTGGCCTCCTGGCCCATGGTCCCCACCACCCCTGAGCTACCGTTGGTTGTCCGAGTGAGGCTGCGGGACGGAGGAGGGTGCGGGAGGGAAGGAGAATGAGGGGGAGAGAGGGAGGGAGATAGGGAGGGAGGTAGAGTGGGGGGGAGATATGGAGGAAGAGATGGAGAGAGGGAAAGGGAGGGAGAGATGAAGGGGGGGGGGAGAGTGACATGAAATGGGAGAAGGGGGGGGGGATAGAGAGGGGGGGGATGGAGAGATGGAGATGAGATGGAGGGGGGAGAGAGGGAAGAAGTGATGAGGGGAAGGAAGGAAGGAAGGGTCGGTCGGTGTGTGAGGGAGGACGGGGTTTGTGGGAGGGTGGACATGTCGCCCCTTCACTGTCTGTGTCGCCCTGCAGGTGAACATGGGTTTGGCGGCGGGCTTCCTGTTGCATGGGTTTGCGGGGGCGCTGGGGGCCGGCCTGGGCCTGGGTCTGGGTCTGGGTCTGGGCGGCAGCAGCAGGGTCTGGGGCTCCGGCTGGCAGCGGCAGACACGCTGGGTCTGCTCGGTCCTGGGGCTGCCCCTCCTCGCCTTCGGCTACCACTGGAGCAGCGGCGAGCGGGCGGCTGCCAACGCGCTGCTGTCCGGAGGGGTGGTGGCAGCCGCTCTCTCGGGCCCGGCCGGCCCAGCTGCCTCGGCGGTAGCCCTCGCCGCCCCGCTCTCCATGCTGGCCGCCGCGCTGCTCACTGCCGACGGCTGGGCCTGCGCCGGCAGCCTGGCGTTCCTGCTCACCCCTGCCCTGCACCCTCCCTACGCCCGCACCCTGCTGACGGCCGCCGGCGTCGCCGCACTGCAGCGGGCACTGGGTGCACGGCGCCAGGCCGCATGAACCGTGCGCGGCTCCGACACGGGACACCGCGGGTCCCGGTGCTGCTACAACCACGGAGATTCACAAGCACCCCCGGCGCAGCCTCCCCCTAACCGCACGCTGCCTCAGATCATCGACTGCTTTTCTCATGACCAGCAAATGTTTCTATCCTCAATAAAGTTATTTCTGTATAACAATGGTGGTTTTTTTTCCCCTTTGGATTATCTGTTCCTAGTACTGGTTTATTATTGTCATGGGTACTGAGATACTGAGATATCCAGGCAGATCATACCATCTACAGAAGCAAGGGTATCATCCTTAGATGTCATCTGCCCATTTCACCCACTGTGTTCCTCCAGCACTGTTTTCCGCACAAGTTTCCAGCATCTCAATTCCAGTCTCTTGTGCCTCCAGATCCTAGCATAAATTAGTACATCTGGTATTGAAAAAAAGAGAAAATTATCTCAGTGTGAAATATAGTGTTAAGGCTGCAATGAAATCGCATATTAAAAAAAATGCAGGGTTTGCAATGGGTAGGTTGGGAGCATACATATCATTATATCCTTAGCATATGGGAGGATCATTCAGTAGCCTGATAACAGCGGGGAAGAAGTTGTATCTGAATGGTGATACGTGCTTACAAGCTCTTGCATCTCCTGCCCGACAGGAGAGGGGAGAAGAGGGAATGACCGGGGTGTGAGTGGTCTTTGATTATGTCGGCTGCTTTTCTGAGACAGCGTGAAGTGTAGATGGAGTCGATGGTGGGAAGTCCGGTCCGTGTGATGGACTGGGCTACATCCACCACTATGCAATTTCTCGTGGTCTTGGGCAGAGCTGTTTCCAAACCAATCTGCAACACATCGCAATGGGATGCTTTCTGTGGTGCATCTGTAGAAACTATAATCTTCCTGTAGTTCCCAGCTGGTACGAGCTGTAATTTACAGCAGGACTATTTCACTGTCTGTTGTTACTCGTTCTCCCGGACCAGTACACAAGATGTGTGGGTCGTCGCCATAACTCAGGGTCTTGCTTTTTCAAATGCGTCGCGGTCCGCAATACCTTTTGTGCCTTGACGCGGGGTCTCAGACTGAATGGCCGATCATCCCTTTGCCTCCACAGACGCTGACAACCTCCACCAGTTTGTTTTTGCTGAAGCTGTATGCCCTTCGCTCACCCTGCCCTGGGTATGTTTAAGGCAATAGTATGGTGGGGCCTTTACTCTGCATCAAACCCAGCTCATGTATCAGAGTCTAACTCGGGGGTGGGGAACCTTTTCATGTTGGAATGCCGCATCGTTAGCTGTAATCTAATAAGGCCGCATAGAAGAAAGTTCAATTATATATTCTTCAAAATGTACATTATTTTGTAAAAATCTAACTACCATGTATTAACTTCAAGAAAAAGAAAAAAATGTGTTAATTCTAAAGCTAACTAACCTTTTAATGACTTTGTTGTGACTGCTTTCTATAGTCTAGTCGCATTAGAACTAAATCATGAGTTTAACAAGTGTTAAAATAGCCCTCATGATTTACTAATGTTTTAATTGTGGCCGTCAGTCGGGGAGAATTATTTAGTTGAATCTTCTTTTACTCTTTGGTATTTAAAATACGTTCATTTTAAGATTAAAATAAAAAATAATAAAAGAAGAACAACAAGATATCAATAAAAATAAAAGGATTTGTTCTATAAAATTTGGATTCATTCAAAAGGCCACGCTTAATGGCCTAGAAGGCCGCAGGTTCCCCACCCCTGGTCTAACTGCAAGCACCCTGACATCTAAAAGCCCCTCAACACCCACCTTGGCTAAATTATTAAGCCATCTCTCTGTTCTCGGTTTTCAATGTTCACTTGTGCATTCTGTTTTTTAACACTTGTATTGTAAGTTCAACACTAGAGGGCATGCTAGAGGGTGCCCCAGTGGTGGGGCTTTTAGTCCCCACCATCACAGGGACCTACAGGCGCTGCCTCAAAAAGGCAGACAGCATCTTCAAATAGCCACACCACCCTGGCAACTCTTTCATCTCACTGCTACCACCTGAAAGAAGGTACAGGAGCTTGAAAACCGTGAGCGGTAGGTTGAAGAACAGACTCTTAAGCCACCCTGCACAACCCTACCTTAACCCCAGACTACTATGGACTTGAGACTGTTATGCTTGCACTATTGTGGTCTGGTTTAGTAAGTATAACTGAGAATGTATTGTATATTGGTGTGTTTTATGCATCAACGAGCCTGTAAAGCTGCAGTAAGTAAGAATTTCAATGGTCCCAGTTCATAAGGCACTGAAACACCATTGACTCATGAAGCAGTCAAATTGTGAGTCACACAGGCTATCTCTGCCCATTGTATCTCTCTGCCCCTTGTGACACAAGAGCCATTACAGTGCTTCAAAGCTCTCCACTGGCAACAACGTACTTGCAGTGTAATGACAGGAAATCTGGCAGCATTGACTGCCCAGCAGGTTTTTTCACAAGGCACAATACGATCATTTATTCTGGAGCAAAACACAAGGTGCTGGAGGAACTCCGCGGGCAGCATCCATGGAGAAATGGCCAGGTGATACTTTGGGTTGGGACCCTCCTTCAGATCTTCTGTATTTCTCTGTCAAGGAGTCATAGAAACATAGAAAATAGGTGCAGGAGTAGGTCATTCGGCCCTTCGAGCCTGCACCGCCATTCAATATGATCATGGCTGATCATCCAACTCAGTATCCCGTACCTGCCTTCTCTCCATACACCCTGATCCCTTTAGCCACAAGGGCCACATCTAACTCCCTCTTAAATATAGCCAATGAACTGGCCTCAACTACCTTCTGTGGCAGAGAATTCCAGAGATTCACCACTCTGTGTGAAAAATGTTTCTCATCTTGGTCCTAAAAGACTTCCCCCTTATCCTTAAAAGGCGTCAGTCCTCGCCTATCTACCAGGATCTTTTTAATCATGTTTTTATAGGCGTTGATTTTTTATAATGGCGTTTTTCTAGGACATAATGCTCAAACTAAAGCTTTGGGATTTTTTTTACAGCCACCAGTGAGCAAGCTGACAGTCTTGTATTCAAAAGCTGAACATGCTGGAAAAACTGACCAAGTCAGATAGCAGAAATGAAATGTTTCAGGTCCAACCCCTTGTCAGAACTGGCAACCTGAAACGCTACTTGTTTCTCCTGCCACAGATGCCGCCTAACCAGCTGTGTGTCTCCAGCATTTTCTGCCTTTGCTTTGCATTCGCAGACTTCTGGAGATTTATGTATTGTAACATCTGATCTGATTGAAGGCAACTCCCACTGTGCAGCGTTCTTTCAATATTGCAGTGTATTGATTACATGCTGCAGTGTTGGGTGTGGGACTGGAACCTTTAACCTACAACAATGCTTTCAGGAATGTAGAGCAGAAACCTGTTGATTTAAAATGGTAAACAAGTGGGGAGGCACAAGAAACCCCTGACGGTGGAATCTTGAGCAAAGCACCAAGTGCTGGAGGAGGCGGTATCTGGGGGGGGGGGGGGAAATGGACAGGTGACATTTTTGGTTGGGGCCCATTTCCAGTTTGAAGAAGGGTCCCAACCTGGAACGTTGTCTGTCCATTCCCTCCACAGCTGCTGCCCGACCCGCTGAGTTCCTGCAGCACTTTTGTGTTTGAGTTGGGGAGTTGAAGCAATAAGAAATGCAAACAGGATATCATTTATGGGATTAAAGTTGTAGTCTAATGGTGCTATTTTAAGTTTAAAATGTATATAATCCATCTTATTGTCAAAATGCGGTCAACGGCCTTAAGCAAGCCACCAGTTGCAGTGTCAGGGTGAAAACTATTAATCAAATTACAAAATGCTCAGTTCAGTTCCCTGGAAAATATTTATGGCTAATAAAACTTGCCAACAAATGGTGGAATGATTTTTCTTGCTGTTCTTTGAATTAAATTGATCCGTTTATTGTCATGATCAACAGGGTGCACTCAAATCCCTTGTTCACAGAAAGCTCACAAAGCAAGCAGTGTTTGCAGAATAATGATAAATACAATGACTCTGTCTGTTTGGTGTATACATTAACGATTCTTTAGTCTTAAAGCAGAGAAACAGTCCTAATCTACCAAATCCAACCATTTGCTCCAATATGTTTTATTCTTCCCACAGACCCATCACTAGGTTTAGGTTGACAAAAACGCTGGAGAAACTCAGCGGGTGAGGCAGCATCTATGGAGCGAAGGAAATAGGCAATGGACTGATGGTGGGGAGGGGGGGGGGGTCGGGAAGAAGAAAGAAAGAGGCGAGGGTTTAGGTTCATTATTGGCACGTGCACCAAGGTACAGTGAAACACTTTGTCTTGCATGCTTTCCAAACTGGAGTTCCCACCAGATCTTACCATTCACCTACCCACTGGGGGTCATTTACAGGGGCCATATAACTGACCAACCCACACGACCGTGGCATGTGGGAGGGAACCAGAACACCAGGAGGAAACCCATGAATGGGTTTATTGGCCAAGTATTCACATACAAGGAATTTGCCTTGGTGCTCCGCCGGCAAGTGACAACATGACATCCAGTGACAGTTAGGAATGACACATAAAACATTTAACATTAATAATAAAACATTATCGATTAAACATGTGATTAAATTAAATACCTGAGCAAAAGGAGGCTACAGATTTTTGGTTATTGAGTCATGGAAAAAAAGTTGTTTTTATGTCTGGCTGTGGCAGCTTTGACAGTCCGGAGTCGCCTTCCAGAGGGAAGTGATTCAAAAGGTTTGTGGCCAGGGTGAGAGGGGTCAGAGATGATCTTGCCCGCTCGCTTCCTGGCCCATGCAGTGTACGTTTCATCAATGGAGAGAAGGTTGCAGCCAATAACCTTCTCAGCTGATCGGACGATTCGCTGCAGCCTCCGGATGTTGTGGCTGAACCAAACCAGACCATGATGGAGAAGGTGAGGACAGACTCTACGATGGCCGTATAGAATTGGACCACCATTGCCTGTGACAGATTGTGCTTCCTCAGCTGCCGCAGGAAGTACATCCTCTGTTGTGCCTTTTTGACTGTGGAGTCGATGGTGGCCCCCCATTTATGGTCCTTGGAGATGATGGTTCCCAGGAACTTAAAAGACTCCACAGATGTGACTGTGGTGTTGTTGATGGTGAGGCGAGGGGGAGCTCTCCTAAAGTCTACAATCAATTCCACTGTCTTAAGAGCATTGAGCTCCAGGTTGTTGCAACGGCACCAGGACGCCAGCTGTGACACTTCCTGTCTGTAGGCAGACTCCTCCCCATCCTGGATCAGTCCAATCAGGGTTGTGTCGTCCACAAACTTGAGAAGCTTGACAGAGGAGTCTGTGGAGGTGCAGTCATTGGTGTAGAGAGAGTAGAGGAGAGGGGAGAGTACACAGCCTTGCGATGCTCCTATGCTGAGGGTGCGCGGGTCCAAGATGTGTTTTCCCAGCCTCACATGCTGCTTCCTGTCTGTCAGGCAGCTGGTGATCCACCGACAGAGGGGTTCAAGCACAGTCAACTCGGAAAGTTTGGAGTGTAGCAGCTCTGGCCCGATGGTGTTGAATACAGAGCTAAAATCAACAAACAAAATCCTCGCATAGGTCCCCTGGCGGTCTAGGTGCTGGAAGATGAAGTGCAGGCCCTGGTTGACTGCGTCATCCACAGATCTATTGGCCCGATATGCAAACTGCAGAGGGTCCAGCAGGGGTTCGTGATATTTTTCAGCTTGGCCAGCACAAGCCTTTCAAGGGTCTTCATGATTACAGAGGTCAGTGTGACAGGCCTGTAGTCATTAAAGCCAGTAATTCCATGTGGTCACAGAGAGAATGTACAGGGCCTGTCCCACTTAGGCGTCATTTGCGTGTCACGCAGGTGGCGCAAAAGATTTTGTGAATCCCGAAATCCTGGGGTGCCACGTGGACCACGCGTGCGTCGTGACGCGTAAATGATGACGCGCAAATGACACCCAAGTGGGACAGGCCCTTACAACTCCACAGAAGCTGAGAAAGGAACAGCTCCCTTTAGGAACCAAAAGACTAATCAATTGGTGTAGCTAGGGGATATGAGCAAGATCCGAAAAGGGTACTTTCCGTCAGAATTCACCAGGGAGGAGGACATGGTGGTTGGTAAGTTAAGGGGGGGGGGGGGTGATGCTTTCAGCCCATTAGAGTCGATAAATCACCAGGGCCTGACAGGATTTATCGCAGGCCGCTAAGGGAAACAAGGGAGGAGACTACGGAGGCTCAGACAGAATTTTACATCTACATGAGTCACAGATGATGTACCAAAAACTGGTGGATAGCTAATGTTGCCTCTTCATTCAACAAAGCAGCAAGGATAAGCCTGGAAACTACAAGCCTGTGAGCTTTACAACAGTCGTAGGGAAGTCTTGAACTGTTGCAGTTCCAACTTTAAACTTCTGTACATTTGCCGTATTCATTTTTCAGGATATGAGCAATGCTAATGATGTCAGTGACTAGGATATGCGTCTACAGAGTAAAATCACATAGTTTTGCAGTTGACAATACTTGGTAAAAGATAAGACAAGACTGGTAAGAGACTGCAGGAGGACAATTATTACCATTTATTGTCCAATTCTATTTATTGTTCTAATTGCACTTAGGAAGATGTGGTGAGCAGTCATCTTGATTCAATCTTGATAGACACAAAATGCTGAAGTAACTCAGCAGGACAGGCAGCATCTCTGGAGAGAAGGAATGGGTGACGTTTCGGGTCCAGACCCTTCTTCAGACTGTGAAGAAGATACGAAACGTCACCCATTCCTTCTCTCCAGAGACGCTGCCTGTCCAGCTGAGTTACTTCAGCATTTTGTGTCTATCTTTGGTTTAAACCAGCATCTGCAGTCCCTTCCTGCACATTGAATCACTGTTGGCCTGTCGAAGATAGGACCTCGAGGTTCCGGGATTTACATTGAGCAACGAATGGTGTTTGCTTATATAAGAAATGTGGCAAAGAATGAGGAATGTCGTTTTAGTTTAGTTTATTGTCACAATGAAAAGCTTTTGTTGCGTGCTATCCAGTCAGCGGAAAGTCAAAACATGATTATAATCGAGCCATTTACAGTGTATAGATACATAATAAGGGAATAACGTTTAGTGCCATCAGGCTAATCCAAGGGTTACCACTGAGGTAGATAGCAGTTCAATTTCTTGAGGTCTTGGATGGAGTTGTTCCCAAACCAATCTGTGATGCATCCCGATAAAATGCTTTTGATAGTGCATCTGTAGAAGTTGGTGAGAGTTGCAGAGGACATTCCGAATTTCCTAAGCCTTCAAAGGAAGTAGAGGTGTTGGTGTGCCTTCTTGGTCGTTGCGTCAATATGGGTGGTCCAGGAGAAGTTATTGGTGATATTGACTCCTAGGGATTTGAAGTTTTCAACCATCGCTACTTTGGCACCATCAATGTCTTGCTCACATTGAGAGAAAGGTTGTTGTCTCAACACCAGGGCACGAGATTCACGATCTCCTTCGTACTTTATCTTGTCATTATTTGATATCTGGCCCACAGCGGTGGTGTCGTCTGCGAATTTGAATTAGATTTGCACATGGCTGCACAGTCGTTGATTTATAAGGAGTTATGAAGGGATTGAGAATGCATCCTTGCGGAGCCCCCGTGTTGAGGAAAATAAATGATCGGCACGGACTGGAAGGGCCGAGAAGGCCTGTTTCCGTGCTGTAATTGTTATATGGTTATACGGTACCAGGTGTTCCAGGGATGAGTGTAGGGCCAGGGCGATGGCATCACCTGTGAACCTGTTGTGGCGGTAGGTGAACTGCAGTGGGGCAAGGTCACTGGGTAGACTGGGTTCCATAACTAGCCGCTCAAAACATTTCATGGTGCTGGATGTCAAGGCCACTGGACGGTCATTCAGGTATGAGGTCTTGCTTTTCTTCCTTTGATGATAGTCTTACAGAAGTAGGTGGGTATCACAAAACGGAATAGGGAAAGAGTAAAGATGTTCACGAATATTCCCGCTAGCTGGTCCACGCAGCTACTAGGAACTCCATCTGGACCAGTTGGTTTACCCTCGGGAAGGCTGATCTAACCTCTGCAACAGTCACCCTGGGGAGAGGCGCACTGCAGTCTGAAGGGCCAGGTGTCACCGCCCTGTTGGTCTTCTGCTCGAGCATAGAAAGCATTCAGTTCATCTGCACTACCACCAAATGATGTTGCCTGACCTCATGTGTCCGAGTGATTATACTGGGGCTCGGGTTTGTCCCGGTATTGTCTCTTAGCATCCGTGCTAAGGGGAAGAAGACTGTTAGAATCAATCTGTTATGTGGCTGATAACGCAGGTAGTATGCAGGGAAACCTTATGGCAAGAAAGAGTAAAGGGCCTGTCCCACCAGCATTCAACTCTATGCGATGAGCGCGACCTAACGTGGTCGCTTGAGCCGTCCGGCGTCGCGGGACCGGTCCCACTTCGATCACCGGAGCCATGCGGAATTGTGCGGAGTTCGTCCCGACATCGCGCGGGGCTCAGAAAAACTGACCATGTTCAAAAATTCCGCGCGGCAACGGCTTGTCGGCTCGCAGTCGCCTCGACGCATTACACACCGTCTCGACGTCGTGCCTCCGTGACCCTCTGTGTAGGTGCCTCCGTGACCCTCTATGTGTGTGGCTCCGTGGCCCTCTATATGTGTGCCTCTGTGTGCCCCTCTCTGTCCTGGTGAACTTACCTTTAAGACTTCGCTCCAAGTTCGCCTCACTTTGCGACGCGTTGCGCCACTCACCCGACCTCCGCGCGGCCCCCGCTGCCGGTTTGGTCGCGCTTGCCGCATGCGGGCGCATGCTGGTGGGAACGGCCCTGTACAGGGATCACCCGACCTCTGCGCGGCCCCCGCTTCTAGTTTGATGGCGCTCATCGCATGGAGTCGGATGCTGGTAGGACAGGCCCTTAAGAACGATAAACACAACAAACGATAAGCCAGTCATGCAGCCTGTCTGGAGGACGTGGGCAGGTGTTGTTTCGGGTCAGGGCCAATCTGAAGAAGTCCTCCATACATGCCTGACCTGCTGAGTTATTCCAGCACTTTGTTTTATATTTGGTAAACCAGCATCTGTTATGATGCTGCATGATGCAAGTATGATGTTGTGGGAATTACAGAGACATGGCTGCAAGCGGGCCAGGGTTGGGAACTGGATATCCAAAGGGTATACCGCCTATCGAAAAGACAGACAGTTGGGTAGAGGGGGTGGGGTCGCTCTGTTGGTGAGGAATGAAATCCAGTCCCTTGCAAGGGGTGACATTGAAACAGGAGATGTGGAGTCAGTACGGATAGAACGAAGGAATTGTAAGGGTAAAAAGACCCTAATGGAACTAATCTACAGGCCCCCAAACAGTAGCCTGGACATGGGGTGGAAGTTGAATCAAGTTAAAATTGGCATGTAGCAAAGGTAATGCTGTGGTTGTTATGGGAGATTTCAACATGCAGGTAGACTGGGAAAATCAGGTTGGTACTGGACCCCAAGAAAGGGACTTTGTAGAGTGCCTTCGTGATGGATTCTTAGAGCAGCTTGTATTGGAGCCTACCAGGGAGAAGGCAATTCTAGATTTAGTGTTATGTAATGAACCGGATTTGATAAAGGACCTTGAGGTTAATGAGCCATTAGGAGGTAGTGGCCATAACATGGTCAGGTTTAATCTACAATTGGAGAGGGAGAAGGGTGGATCGGAGGTGTCAGTGTTACAGTTGAATAAAGGGGACTATGGGGCCATGAGGGAGGAGCTGGCCAAAGTTGACTGGAAAGATACTCTAGCAGGGATGACAGTGGAACAACAATGGCAGGTATTTCTAGGAATAATACAGAAGGTGCAGGATCAGTTCATTCCTAGGAGGAAGAAAGATTCCAAGGGGAGTAAGGGGCATCCGTGGCTGACAAGGGACGCCAGGGACAGTATAAAAATAAAAGAGAAGAAGTATAACGTAGCAAAGATGAGTGGGAAGCAAGAGGATTGGGTAATATTTAAAGAGCAACAGAAGATAACTAAAAAGACAATACAGGGAGAAAAGATAAGGTACGAAGGTAAGCTAGCCAAGAATATTAAGGCGGATAGTAAAAGCTTCTTTAGGTATGTGAAGAGGAAATAATTAGTTCAGACCAAAGTTGAACTCTTAAAGGCTGAAAAAGGTGAATTTATTATGGGGAACTAGGAAATGGCAGATGAGTTGAACAGGTACTTTGGATCCGTCTTCACTAGGGAGGACACAAACAAGCTTCCTGATCTGGGGTGACGGAGGAACTGAAGGAAATCCACATTAGGCAGGAAATGGTGTTGGGTAGACTGATGGGACTGAAGGCTGATAAATCCCCAGGGCCTGATGGTCTGCATCCCGGGGTACTTAAGGAGCTGGCTCAAGAAATCGTGAATGCATTGGTGATAATTTTCCAATGTTCTATAGACTCAGGATCAGTTCCTGTGGATTGGAGGGTAGCTAATGTTATCCCACTTTTTAAGAAAGGCAGGGGAGAGAAAACAGGGAATTATAGACCAGTTAGCCTGATATCCATGGTGGGGAAGATGCTGGAGTCAATTATAAAAGATGAAATAGCCGCACATTTGGATAGCAGTAACAGGATTGGTCCGAGTCAGCATGGATTTACGAAGGGGAAATCTTGCTTGACTAATCTTCTGGAATTTTATGAGGATAACTAGGAAAATGGACAAGGGAGAGCCAGTGGATGTAGTGTACCTGGACTTTCAGAAAGCATTTGATGTCCCACATAGGAGATTAGTGGGCAGAATTAGGGCACATGGTATTGGGGGTAGAGTGCTGACAGTGGTAGAGATGTGGTTGGCAGACAGGAAACAAAGAGTAGGGGTTAACGGGTCCCTTTCAGAATGGCAGGCAGTGACTAGTAGGGTACTGCAAGGCTCGGTGCTGGGACCGCAGCTATTTACAATATACATCAATGATTTGGATGAAGGGATTCAAAGTAACATCAGCAAATTTGCAGATGACACAAAGCTGGGTGGCAGTGTGAACTGTGAGGAGGCTGTTATGAGAATGCAGGGTGACTTGGACAGGTTGGGTGAATGGCCAGATGCATGGCAGATGCAGTTTAGTGTGGATAAATGTGAGGTTATCCACTTTGGTAGCAAAAACAGGAAGGCAGATTACTAGCTAAATGGTGTCAAGTTGGGAAAAGCGGAAGTACAACTGGATCTGGGGGCCCTTTTTCATCAGTCTATGAAAGTAAGCATGCAGGTACAGCAGGCAGTGAAGAAAGCGAATAGCATGTTGGCCTTTATAACGAGGAGTATAGGAGCAAAGAGGTCCTTCTGCAGTTGTACAGAGCCCTAGTGAGACCACACCAGGAATATTGTGTGCAGTTTTGGTCCCCTAATGTGAGGAAGGACATTCTTGCTATTGAGGGAGTGCAGCGTAGGTTTACAAGGTTAATTCCCGGATGGCGGGACTATCATATGCTGAGAGAATAGAGCGGCTGGGCTTGTACACTCTGGAGTTTAGAAGGATGAGAGGGCATCTTATTGAAACATATAAGATTGTTAATGGTTTGGACACACTAGAAGCAGGAAACAAGTTCCTGATGTTGGGGGACCAGAACCAGGGGCCACAGTTTAAGAATAAGGGGTAAGCCATTTAGAACAGAGATGAGGAAACACTTTTTCTCACAGCGAGTTGTGTCTGTGGAATTCTCTGCCTCAAAGGGTGGTGGAGGCCGGCTCTCTGGATACTTTCAAGAGAAAGCTAGATAGGGCTCTTAAAGGTAGCGGGGACAGGGGATATAGGAAGGCAGGAATGGGGTACTGATTGGGGATGATCAACCATGATCACATTGAATGGCTGGCTTGAAGGGCCGAATGGCCTACTCCTGCACCTATTGTCTATTGTCTATCTGCAGTTTCTTGTTTCTACTAACGTAAGGAACAAAGTTCTAGAGGATACACAGCAGCAGAAACGGGGAATTCTTGAAAGCAGCAGGGCATCTTGAGGGAACGGTTAGTAAAATACGTCGGATTCCAGAGATAGACACAAAAATCTGGGGTAACTCAACAGGTCAGACAGCAGCTCTGGAGAACCTCGAACAAGAACTTCGACCCATTACAGTTTGCCTACCGCCACAACAAGTCAACGGAGGATGCAAACTCACTGGCTCGCCACTCTGCACTGGACCACTTAGACAATAAAAACACATATGCCAGACCTGTTTATAGACTACAGCTCGGCGTTCAATATCATCATTCCCTCCAGACTGATTACCACCGTCCGGACACCAAGTGGCAGTCGGTGCAGGGCCGTCTTAACGCATGGGCATGCTGGGCAGTAGCCCGGGGCTGCACGAGCATAGGGGCTCCTTGCTAATCTCTGTATGTTGTGACTTGCTGTCAATAAATAAATACTATACTATACTAAACTATAAATATTTGTTATTGGAAAATGCATATTTAGCATGTGTTTTACTAAAGATAATGAACAATATTAATGTAAATTTTTATGATAGCAAGTGGACATTAGCATTCACCTCTGATGTAGTATCACGGTCACCTCTGCAACCACATGTGCATGTACATGTACGGATCTCACGCGCTACGTAACGTAAACCTTTGAGCAGAAATGAAACGGATTGTTTTGAGTGGAGCACAGAAGAGGAAAAGAGCTTCAGAGGAGAAGGAGAAAATGAAACAACTTCCAAAATTAACATCTTGGTTCAACCCAGGTGCAACATCAGCCACTAGTACTTCTCCTTCAAATATAGCATCCACATCTACATCCACTCCTGCATCCAATCATCCAGTTCCTCCAGCAAACATACCAATGGTATCATCTGTTCCTGTTGCTGGGGACATTCCACAAGACTTAATTACTGCCTATTATGCCTCCTGGCATGTAGGGCAGCAACGAGGGCCCTTCATTCAGTAGTGTTGATTCCTTCAGTCGCTATTTCTGTAACATATTTGTTTTACGATACAGGGTTGTTAGCCGTGTGCTCAACCCCCAACCTGGAGGACCAGTGGATCGCTCTTCGTCTCGCCTCTACCCTTCAACCTGTCCAGCACGGGAGACCCTAACAGGAGACAAATCTCCCGCTGGCATAGCTCTGAGGGTCACTGAGACACACAAGCTCCCCGACAAGGTTGCAATCCAACGGGGAGATTTTACAAGTGGAAATACCCAAATCTGTAACAGTAAAGGAAGTTCCATGTTCCATAGCCCCGGATCCAAGACACAGATCCGGGGCTATGGAACATTAACAATACTAACACACTGGATTACTGGATTCATAGTGGGGCGTCATCATGTCAGAATCATGATAGCAACCTTTCAAACTCACGCAGAATGTATAAAGGAGCTGGAGGAGAGAATACTCAGGCAAGGTATTTATCAAACAATGTGTTCAAACGTGAGCTGCGGAATGGCGAGTGTGTAAAACGTGAATGGCTACTCTATTCACCATCCCAAGGTCGTTTGTGCTGCTTTGTATGTCACCTATTGTCCAATACAGAATCTCCCATTGCTACAGGATTCAATGACTGCAAGCACACCAATGTCATTGTAGAACATGAAAACGGAGAAGTGCATGACGGCATATTTGATTCGCCATAAAGAAACTGGAAGTGTCGATTCTTTATTACTTGAACATCATCACTCAGAGCAGGCGTATTGGCATAAAGTATTGAAACGTTTGTGTTGATTAATCTTTGCTGTACAGCATGGATTTTAATGTTTAAACACTGATTTTGTTGGAAGTACCAATAAATATATGTTTAATTTTATTGAACATTTACATTTTTATTCCTGTGAGTGGTTGTGTAGGTAGGGGCCCCAGTGCACTGCCTTGCCCGGGGCCAATAATGCTGTTAAGACGGCCCTGGGTCGTTGTTGCATTCCGGTCATGATGGGGTCCATCTACGCAGGGATTCTCCCCCTCCACATTAGGGACCTGGGCTGGAGGGTACTGCACCGAGGAATTCCCTGCAACCTGTTTCTCTCACGGTTCACAGACTCGCCAGCCACCTGCCACTTTAGCGGGCCGGAAGAGTCTGTGTACCACGTGTATATGCAGTGTGTGAGGCTGCAGTCACTGTTCCAATACCTAAAGGGGCTGCTCCTTGCCTTCTGGCTGCATTTTTCATCCACCATCCTCATCTTTGGACACCCTGTGCGTAGGGGTGAAGGTAGGGTCCTGGAAGGGTTGCTCCTGGGCCTGGCCAAGCTGGCCATCCGCGAGTCATGGCGCCAGGCGGAAGAGGGCTCTGCCCCAGCCAGCTGCCTGCCCCTTTTCCGGGGTTATGTCCATGACCGGGTGGTACTGGAGAGGGGCTACGCGATGTCCACGGGCACCCTGGGGGATCTCTTGTACTATGGTGGTGGGTTCTGTTTTGTTTTATTGTGTTGTAAATACTATTTTTATGTTTGAATAATTTTTTTTTTAAAAGCTGGTTACCAAGCTCACGGAACTGGGTCTCTTCGCATCCCTCTGCAATTGGATCCTCGACTTCCGCATCAATAGACCACAGTCTGTTCAAATTGGCAGAAACACTTCTTCCTCAATAATAGTGCGGGAGCGCCTCAGGGCTGTGTGCTCAGCCCTCTGCTCTATACTCACGACTGTACTGCCGGATACAGTGCGAACACCATCGTTAATTTTAACCGATGGCAACACATTCTTGGACGAATAACAGAGGGCGATGAGTCAGAGTATAGAAGTGAGATCGACCAAATGGTGCCAGCACAAAATAATCAATATATTAACTATTGGGTACTGAGCTTACAAACCTGTGTTGCTGCAAGTAAGAATTTGATATGTTCCATTTCAGTACATATGACAATAAGACTTGATTCTTAAATTTTAAGGAAATTTGTGATAATGCACTGTAATATATAAAGTGGATGATCAGCCATGATCACGTTGAATGGCGCTGCTAGCTCGAAGGGCCGAATGGCCTACTCCTGCACCTATTGTCTATTGCCTAAAGTAATTGTAGTTGCATTTTTTTATTGGCTATCCCTGATTGTTCCAGTGTGAAGGGTAGTATAATGCATCCCTATTTTTTTTTTCAAGGAGCAGTAAGAGTAATATTGGTGAAAGCAGCAATTATTTATTAATGAATGAAATCATTTTGGGAGCAAGGTAAGGTGTCAGTGACGTCACCCGCGCCAAGCCCCGCCCACCTCAGCCGTGGGAGAGAGAGACGCAGCCAATGAGGGGGCAGCAGCGGCGGGTGTGGGTTCTTCCCGGCCTCTCCCCTCCCCTCGGGGCAAGACGGCGGGCTGCGATTGGCGGAGCGGGGCAAGGCGGGGCTGCGATTGGCGGAGCCGGCGCGGTTGCGTCACAGAAGGAGGCGGCGAGGAGAAGAGGAAAAACAAAGATGGCGGGCCGAGGCTGAGCTTCCTCCGCTCGACAGCTCGCCAGCGGTGGGGACAACAGACGGCGGACAACTCACCTCAGAGAACACACTGTCAAACCAAAGCGGCGCCGGCCCGGTTCCAAATAAAACCAATTCGGGAGGGAAAGCGGGTGGGTGGGAGAATGTCGGCGGTGGAGGAGAGGGAACCGGCACCCGCGGCGTCCTCGGCGGCTGGCGGGGCCATGATGATGGCGGCAGCGGCCTCGGGGCCCTCCGACTCCCTGCACCACGTCGGCGCGTCCAACTCGTCGCAAGAGACCAACCGGCCGGAGCTGGAGGAAGGGCCGAGCTCGAAGAAACGGGCCCGGCTGGAGCCCGAGTCGGGCTCGGCGTCCGGCTCGGCGGCGGCGGCGGGCTCGGGCTCGGGCTCCGGCTCGGCGGCCGGCGGCGCCAAGGCAGCGGGCGAGAACAAGCTGGAGGAGAGGCTGTACTCGGTGCTGTGTTGCACCGTGTGTCTGGACCTGCCCAAGGCTTCCGTCTACCAGGTACACCCCCCCCCCCCCCCCCCCCCCCCCCCGAGCCGGCGCCCCAGCCACACTCACATCTCCTCTCCATGCACCACTCTAATCCCGCTGCACCCATGTACAAGGACAAGCAGTGCCGGCTGTCTGCGCTCAGCAGGTACCCCAACCAACCTTCATGTGTTATTTAATACATATTAGATATAAAATTTTGTCATCATGGGAATGCAACACTTCACAGAGCACTGTAAAAGATCAGTATGTGAGAAACTGTCTCAATTGTGATATTATGTTTTATAAATGTGATTGCAGTAATCACATACTAAAATGTAGTCACACAACAAGCTGACTGTACGTAAAAACGAGTGTGTTTGAAGGTGTACAATTATGTAGATGCAGTGTTGGTACAGTATTTGAATTCTGGTGAATAGTATTGTCTGCAGACACAGAGGGTGGGGAAGGCAGGGATGTTAATTAACATTTCTCTCAAATGTGGCATATTGACAGTGATCTTCAGTCCTTGCAACTGTTTTTTTTTTTAACCAAAGAGACAGAATATGTATTGTGTAAATGCACTGGAGTGCAGGAAATATCAGAAAAAGCCTAATCATGTCGCTTGTATTCTCGACACGCAATGCAGTGGGGTTGACGGTTTAATTTTTCTTGCAGTCTGTTTCTTGGCACGCAAGGTGTGGCATCATGCTTTACGTGCCGATTACCGGTGCTCATGACACTTTGACCAGATCCAAGCGTAGTAATGGTCAAATTTGTGGGCTTAATCCTTTAGAGTAATGGATGCAAGTTTGATTTAATCATCTCTTTGGAGGTGAAATGACTGAAAGATGTTTCAGTCAAACACTGATACCTCCAGGTTTAAAGCCTCACCTGTCATTTATAATCTTGTGTTCTGTCTCTTACCAGCAGTCCTATAATATTCAATACGTCTCTCGCTTTTTCTCTGTGTGCAAGAAGATCAGTCTGTATTAATAAAACATGTTGGGGTTAGAGTGCAGTCATTGTAATGAGACGTCTGCATAATCCTACATTAAGCACGGCTTCAGTTTCTCTGCTTGTCTCTGAACAGCAGCTCTGTGTTAGGCTAATTTGTGGGGTGGCTTCTCGTGATCCTCTGAAAATGGTGTCACAAGCACAAAACATTTGAATTTTGTGTGTTGGAAATTCATTTCAAGTGCCACTCATTTTTGATCTTCTACTCTCAAGCCTTCCCACCACCCGACCACTAAATTAAAATGGGAGGAAATATAAATCGCAGGAGTTCTTGTTTCTTGCTGAGGATGAACCATGAGAAACTGGTGGTGAACAGCTTGGTTCCTATCTGCAGCATTTCCAGAGCAGACAAACAGGACCTCATCAGACATTCCAAGCAGTTAATTCGATGCCGTATTATTAACCCTTATCAGTATCTGCCATGATGCTGTTGCAACAAAGTTCCATCTCAACAAGGTTACAATCATTGTTCTCAGGGTTCTTCAGTTTAAAAAATGAAACTGCATGGATAATTAAAAAATCAGTTTACCAATTTGAACTGGCTACTGTTTTGTGAAATAAATGTTGTCCTACTGATTTGCAGTAACTATCTATATAAGGGAGCCGACAATCCTGGTATTTTAAAGGTTAAATTAATTGTAGAATTGGTGCCAGGGCTGTCCAGCCATCCAGATCTGGAGGGGAAAAGGAAAGGAGCCATTACTGTATTAGAAACCAATCTCAGTAGCCTACTGTAAATATGGATAGCGTTCTGTAATTATAGAGTTCAGAGATTGAGGTGAAACAATCTAGATGGGATCCTGCAAAACCTGGTGGATTAATTGCTTTCTAAACTTTGCATGAGCCTGTTTATGAATTTATATTATATCTGCTGAGCAGTAGTACAAATAATGTTAGAACTAGAGATTAGGACAAGGCATTTCTTGGCACTTGGCTGCGATAATTGTAAGATGCTATGCGGTGAGGGATCTTCTATGTCACTGTCAGTACTACCTATCCACTGCACTTATCTTTCAACTCCTCTTATTGTCGAAGAATTTGAAACTCGGTACTCATTATAAAAACCGTGTATATTCCATGCTTGTTTATTTTGCTTTACTGTGAAGCGAGGTCAGTGGTGTTCTTTCATTCTTGATATTGGCAAGAGTTTGACATTTTGTGTGCAGGTGTGAAATACCTTAAAATAACACAAGAAAACGGCACACTATAGTAGCTGTACTGCCCCAAACTTTCAAGGGTGATAATTCATGTTTGATCAGCCAAGCATTTAGTGCAGTTGCAATAGTTTTTGATAAGAGTCAGCAATACAGAAAACTGCATTTCATGCAATCTAAATTCCTGTCTCAATGGTCATCCTGCCCTGTCGGACCGATGCATTGCTGGACCTGGAGCCTCTGGGCCACCGAGTGCAGAACCGATGGTTAGGCAGAGTGAGCATGCCTGCCAAGTGGAATTTCACTTTCCCACAGCCATCACTGTGCTCCATTATCATTCACACTTTGTAAAAACGTTCAAACGTTTTAAATGTCTCTTGATTTAAAATCTTGCAGCATCCAATACTAGTGTGACCCTCCATTTCAAGTGGAGAGCAGCATATTGTATTGGTAATGCTGGTCTGAAATGGTTGTGAGCTTGATTTGTTTGCTACCCCCCTCAAAAATGTAGAGGGGGGGATTATAAGAGAAGTAATTCTGAACAATTTTTAAGGCATGTCCTTTGTGTTATTTGATATAATGAATGAACACTGATTGTGGGTTCTTGCCAGAGTAAATCATGTTCCTTTTTAACCTTTCTGTACTATTGTGATCTTCAGCCATGTTCCATGCAGTAAAACCTCTAGAATTGTCCTCATGAATGTCACTTGCGCTTGTAAAGCATGTCCTTCTTCTGAGTACCAAGTGGAAGTAAATGCCAAGCTCTATGACCATCTCCGTATGTGGGCCTTGCACTCTAGTGAGAGAGGGAGGATAGGTGAGACGGGCCAGAAATGGTGTGCGCTAGAACCAGCTTGTTCCAGGCCGACTTGAGAGCCAGTCTTTTGTTTTCAGCAAACGGCCTTTTTCCACCGTCAACAGCGGAAAGATATGCAATCTCTTGGGAGGGGTTCTCTGCTATCGGAGGTGTCACAGTTCTAGCTGGCAGAGCACGCTCCTTCCATCATTGTAATATAAAAATAGCTCTCGTGTACTTTAATAAAATGTTCAGGTGGGAAATGGTGAAACATTCAGAAGTGTGTGTGCCACAGCCTCAACTATTTATAATTTTGAATAAATAACTTTAATAAAGAGACCGACTATCTTGTATGAATAATCATCTTCTTGCATATGGCGTGCACAGCCTAAAGTTGTAGGCCAACTTGTTCCATTTGTTCTATTTGTGCATGTCGGGTTGATTGCATAAGTCAAATCAGGGTGGAGCACGTGAAGGTTGCAATTTCCCACCACTATGAATAATAGAAAGATAGGTGAGGCAACAAGCTGTGAGAAGCTGCATAAGGACATAGGTTAAGTTAGTGGGCAGGAAATTTGGCATGTGTACTGTGATGTGGTATGATATGTGGTGTTCCACTCGGATAGAAAGAACAGAAGCAGAATATTTAAGCGGAGAGAGATTACAGAATGTAATCAGATGAAAGATCTCAACCCAACATATTGCCTGTCCATTCCCTCCACAGATGCTGCTGACCTGCTGATAATCCTGCAGCATTTTGTGTTTTAGCTGCAGATTTGGTCTCATAATATGGTCAGGTTTAATCTACAATTGGAGAGGGAGGTGTCAGTGTTACAGTTGAATAAAGGGGACTATGGAGCCATGAGGGAGGAGCTGGCCAAAGTCGACTGGAAAGATACCCTAGCAGGGATGACAGTGGAACAACAATGGCAGATATTTCTGGGAATAATACAGAAGGTGCAGGATCAGTTCATTCCAAATGGGAGTAAGATTCGCAGGGGAGTAAGAGGCGCCTGTGGCTGACAAGGGAGGTCAGGGACAGTATAAAAATAAAAGAGAAGAAGTATAACATAGCAAAGATGAGTGGGAAGAATGAGGATTGGGTAATGTTTAAAGAGCAACCGAAGATAACTAGAAAAGGCAATATGGGAAGAAAAGATGAGGTATGAAGGTAAGCTAGCCAAGAATATAAAGGAGGATAGTAAAAGCTTCTTTAGGTATGTGAAGAGGAAAAATATAGTTAAGACCAATGTTGGACCCTTGAAGACTGAAAATGGTTATTATGGTGAACAAGGAAATGGCAGATGAGTTGAACAGGTACGTTTGATCCATCTTCACTAAGGAGGACACAAACAATCTACTCGTGGCCAGATCATCTGGGGTGATGGGGGAATTGAAGGAAATCCACATTAGGCAGGAAATGTGTTGGGTAGACTGATGGGACTGAAGGCTGATAAATCCCCAGGGCCTGATGGTCTGCATCCCAGGGTACTTAAACAAGTGGCTCTAGAAATTGTGGACGCATTGGTGATAATTTTACAATGTTCTATAGATGCAGGATCAGTTCCTGTGGATTGGAGGGTAGCTAATGTGATCCCACTTTTTAAGAAAGGCGGGAGAGAGAAAACGGGGAATTATAGACCAGTTAGCCTGACATCGGTGGTGGGGAAGATGCTGGAGTCAATTATAAAAGATGAAATAGCCGCACATTTGGATAGCAGTAACAGGATCGGTCCGAGTCAGCATGGATTTATGAAGGGGAAATCATGCTTGACTATCTTCTGGAATTTTTTGAAGATGTAAGTAACTTGGAAAATGGACAATGGAGAGCCAGTGGACGTAGTGTACTTTTACTTTCAGAAAGCATTTGATAAGGTCCCACATTGGAGATTAGTGGGCACAATTAGGGCACGTGGTATTGGGGGTAGAGTGCTGACATGGATAGAAAATTGGTGGCAGACAGGAAACAAAGAATAGGGATTAATGGGTCCCTTTCAGAATGACAGGCAGTGACTAGTGGGGTACCGCAAGACTGGGTGCTGGGACCGCAGCTAATTACAATATACATCGATGATTTAGAAGAATATTCAAAGTAACATTAGCAGATTTGCAGATGACACAAAGCTGGGTGGCAGTGTGAACTATGAGGAGGATGTTATGAGAATGCAGGGTGACTTGGATAGGTTGGGTGAGTGGGGAGATGCATGGCAGATGCAGTTTAATGTGGATAAATGTGAGGTTATCCACTTTGGTAGCAAAAACAGGAAGGCAGATTATTATCTAAATGGTGTCAAAAGGCTAGTACAATTGGATCTGGGGGTCCTTGTTCATTATTCTGAAATGGGAAAAGGGGAAGTACAACGGGATCTGGGGGTCCTTGTTCATCAGTCAATGAAAGTAAGCAGGCAGTGATGAAAGCGAATGGCATGTTGGCCTTGATAACATGAGGAGTTGAGTTTTGGAGCAAAGAGGTCCTTCTGCAGTTGTGCAGGGCCCTAGCGAGTCCACACCTGGAGTATTGTGTGCAGTTTTGGTCTCCTAATTTGAGGAAGGACATTCGTGCTATTGAGGTAGTTCAGCGTAGGTTTACAAGGTTAATTCCCGCGATGATGGGACTGTCATATGCTGAGAGAATGGAGCGGCTGGGCTTGTACACTCTGGAGTTTAGAAGGATGAGAGGGGATCTTATTGAAACATATAAGATTGTTAAGGGCTTGGACACACTAGAGGCAGGAAACATGTTCCCGATGTTGGGGAAGTCCAGAACCAGGGGCCACAGTGTAAGAATAAGGGGTAAGACATTTAGAACGAAGATGAGGAAACATTTTTTCACATAGAATTGTGAGTCGGTAGAATTCTCTGCCTCAGAGGGTGGTGGAGGTCGGTTCTCGGGATAATTTAAAGAGAGAGCTGGATAGGGCTCTTAAAGATAGTGGAGTCAGGGGATATAGGGAGAAGGCAGGAACGGGGTAATGATTGGGGATGATTAGCCATGATCAAATTGAATGGCCGTGCTGGCTCGAAGGGTTGAATGGCCTACTCCTGCACCTATTGTCTATTGTCTATTCCAACATCTGCAGTCTCTTGTTTGAGATTTCAAAATGTTGTGGCGCACAGGGATCAGGGGTCAGCTTACCCAAAACAAAGGTGTTTAGTTTAGAGATAGTGCGGAGAAAGGCCCTTCGGCCCACTGAGTCTGGACCGACCAGCGATCCCTGCAGATTAGTACTATCCTACACACAATATGGACAATGTACAGTTGTACCAAGCCAATTAACTACAAACCAGTCGTCTCTGGAGTGTGCGGGGAAACCGAAGATCTCCGTACAGGCAAGCACCCTTAGTCACGATCGAACCCGGGTCTCTGGCGGTGTGAGGTAGCAACTCTACTGCTGTGCCACTGGTGATCCCGTAGAACAAATATTTGGGATAGAAGATGGAACGTTGATGGGTATTGAAGAGTGATTGGAGTATGAAGGTTGAAGTGCAGCTTCAGGTGTGAGGGTCATTTGTAAGACATGGCATTTTAGGTATGGTTGTCATTCAAGGACGGAGCCAGTTCACGAGATTGGTCTGTGAGATGAAGGGTTGTCTTTTGAGAAATATTTGGACAGGTTCTGTCTGTGCTCATTGGATTTTGGACAAATGACAAGTGTTCTATTGAATGTGAGTGGTTTTGAAGGGGCTTGACAGGCAAGTTCCCCTTGTGGACCAATCCAAAATTGGGCTTTGTAGCATCAGAGTTGGGGGTTGTCAGGAGATTCTTTTTCTGGGGCTTGTGATTCTATGGAATTTCTATCCCAGAGACCTGTGGAGGCTAAATCATGAAGATTTTCAAGGCTGTGATTTTAGGTCTACAATGGAGTTGAGGGTTATGAGGCGAGGAAAATGGAACAACGGCCAAGATCAGATCTGAAGTATGTAGGAAGGAACTGCAGATGCTGGTTTACACCGAAGATAGACTCAAAATGATGGAGTAACTCAGCGGGACAGGCAGCATCACTGGAGAGAAGAAATGGGTAGCGTTTTGGGTCAAGACTCTTCTTCAGGTCTCAACCCTAAACATTGCCCATTCCTTCTATCCAGGGATGTTGCCTGTCCCGCTGAGTTACTCCAGCATTTTGTATCTATCTTCAGATCTGAAGCGATGTTGTTGAATTGCAGAACAGACTCGAGGGGCTCTATGGTTAACTCCTATTCAATTCTTGCATTTAGTTCTTTGGATTGCATATGTTGGTTTATCTATATCGATCTATAAGTCGATCTATATTTTCATCAGATTTACAGTAGGAGAAGGGGCTTCTAACTCTGGTCCATGCTGGTGTTTAGGCTTTTTGAGTCTCCCCCACACAAGCTGCACTTTACTCCTCACTTCGACTTCTCATGTATGTGTCCAACCTGTTCTTAAGTATGTCAATAGTATCTGTTTCAACCATTCCTGTAATGTAGGAATTCTCACCACTTGAAATAATCCTATATTTTTTGATTGTCCAACAATCTACTGGGGGAGCTCAGCAGGTCGAGCAGATCCGTCGGGAGGAATTGTTGCCATTTTGGGTTGAAAGCCTGCATCAGTCCTGATTCGGTTTCAATCTGAAACATCGGCAACTGATTTCCCCACTCCCCGACCGATGCTGTTTCACTCGCAGAGAGCCTCTGGCACATTGTTTGTTGCTTCAAATTCTAGCATCTCCCCGCGCTTGTCTCCACGTATGGCCTCTTGTTCTCTCTGTCCAGATGATCAAATCTTAATTTTAAGACTGTTGTCAGGTTGGAGAACAAAACCCAGCCTTTTAAGACGGTTTCTATATTTTGTTCTGGCAAGATTGTGGGAATTCTTTCCTGTATTGTCCTTGTGAGTTTGTGGTGTTTCCTACAGTTTTTGCTCCTGTCTCTTTCTGGCTTGCATCAGAAAGTAACCTCAATGTTGAGCCTGGCCCAATTATTATACAACCTATCAAGTGCAGACACTTCAGGGCCCTCTGTAGACCTGGACTAGACTGGGATAATGTGTCATGGGCTTGGGACTGGAAGAGTCTGCATTTGATGGTCTTTTTTGGATGTAGATGATATTGCAGTTAAGGCCAGATATTTCCACCCCCAAAATACTTGCAGGAATTGAATAGCAGATAATAGACAAAGCTTCGGTCAGTGCTTCTATCATAGGCCGCTGAGAAAATCTTTAGGTCCTGGTGGGATTGGGTAACTAGCAAAATGATAAACAAATAAATACAGCTGAAAAAGGGTCTCGATCCGAAACATTGCCTATTTCCTTTGCTCCATAGATGCTGCCTCACCCGCTGAGTTTCTCCAGCTTTTTTTTGTCTACCTAATACAATCAAAGGAGGTTGTTTGGATCATCTGTACATGCTATAAAGTATCCAGTCCCTCCCCATGTCCCAATGCAGCATCCATCATTGCAACATGCTCCATCCACTCTGTCACTGTGAAGTGGCGCCTTCTGCTTTTGCTGTTGTACCTTTTTATTAGAATTTGTGCCTGGAACTTGTAAGGTCATTCAAATTATTTGGTTATCATCTTTGGGGCAATTTCTTAAAGGCCACACATTTATACCCATTCTTTGCACTTTGAAGTTGTATAGCAGCCATGTAAATTGTTGTTTAACAGGAGCATTTTACAGTCAATGGCATGCAAACAAAATGCTCACTGTATCTCGGTACACGTGACAGTAATAAACCAATGCCAGTTTTTTCCTGATTAGCTCACATTATGAGGGAGAGTGTGTAGAAATAATGTCAGGCTTTGGTTAATTATCTTGAGGGATTATTGGCCAAGAGAAAATGGCCAATCAGACTGCATGCTGATGTGCCTGGATTTGGTGAATAGTATAGTAATGTTAGAATTTTGAGATTGTCACTGTTGAGCCTTGTTCATGTTCTTGAGTGTAGACGTGAGGAACTGCAGATGCTAGTTTACCAGAGGGGTCCAGATCCGAAACGTCCCTTCAGTCTGGAGGGGTCCCGACCACGAAATGTTGCATATCCATGTTCTCCAGAGATGTTGACTGACCCCCTAAACTACTCCTGTTTGTGTCTTTTTAATGTTCTTTGGGTTGTAGGAAATTTAAGGAGTAAAATGTATTACTATTTTATAAAAATCATATGGGAACTAATCCTTTTAAAGTGCAATTGAATTAGGCGATTTTTTGCATCTGCTGAGTTTCTCCAGCTTTGTAATGAAAGGTTATTGTGGAGCTCTGAAATTAACGCCTGAATTGGGGTCCATCAGACTAGTGTGTACTAATAGTTGGAACAACATTTGCATTTCACAGAACAAAAAACAGTACAGCACAGGACAGGCCATTTGGCCCACAGTGTCTGTGCTGAACATGATGCTGAGACCATCACTTATCAATACCACCACATAACCCCTATCCCTTCATGTGTAGGAAGGAACTGCAGATGCTGGTTTAAACCGACGATAGACACAAAAACCTGGAGTAACTCAGTGGGATAGGCAGCATCTCTGGAGAGAAGGAATGGGTGATGTTTCAATGGATAATAGGTGCAGGAGTAGGCCATTTGGCCCTAAAAGCCTGCACCGCCATTCACTGTGATCATGGCTCATCATCCACACTCAGTACCCCGTTCCTACCTTTATCCCTTGTCCCCTGACTCCGCTATCTTTAAGAGCCCTATCCAACTCTCTCTTGAAAGCATACAGAGAATTGGCCTCTACTGCCCTCTGAGGCAGAGAATTCCACAGACTCACCACTCTGTGAGAAAAAGTGTTTCCTTGTCTCCGTTCTAAATGGCTTACTCCTTTTTCTTAAACTGTGGCCCCTGGTTCTGGACTCTCCCAACATCGGGAACATGTTTCCTGCCTCTAGCATGTCCAAACCCTTAATAATCTTATATGTTTCAATAAGATCCCATCTCATCCTTCTAAACTCCAGAGTATACAAGCCCAGCTGCTCCATTTTCTCAGCATATGACAGTCCCGCCATCCCGGGAATTAACCTTGTAAACCTACACTGCACTCCCTCAATAGCAAGAATGTCCTTCCTCAAATTAGGGGACCAAAACTGCACACAATACTCCAGGTGTGGTCTCACTAGGACCCTGTACAACTGCAGAAGGACCTCTTTGCTCCCAAGCTCAACTCCTCTTGTTATGAAGGCCAACATGCCATTCGCTTTCTTCACTGCCTGCTGTACCTGCATGCTTACTTTCAGTGGCTGATGAACAAGGACCCCCAGATCGTGTTGTACTTCCCCATTTCCCAACTTGACACCATTCAACACCATTGTGCCAGAGCTACAACACTCCAAACTTTCCGAGTTGACTGTGCCTGAACCCCTCTGTCGGTGGATCACCAGCTGCCTGACAGACAGGAAGCAGCATGTGAGGCTGGGAAAGTACATCTCGGACCCGCAGACCCTCAGCATAGGAGCACCGCAAGGCTGCATACTCTACCCTCTCCTTTACTCTCCCTACGCCAATGACTGCACCTCCACAGGCACCTCTGTCAAGCTTCTCAAGTTTGCGGACGACACAACCCTGATTGGACTGAGGGTTACACAAAAAGCTGGAGAAACTCAGCGGGTGCAGCAGCATCTAAGGAGCGAAGGAGATAGGCGACGTTTCGGGTCGAGACCCTTCTTCAGACTGGTCAGGGATCAGGGAAACGAGAAATATAAACAGTGATGTGGAGAGATAAAGAACAATGCGTGAAAGATATGCAAAAAAGTATTGGTGATAAAGGAAGCAGGCCATTGTAAGCTGTTTGTGGTGTGAAATTGAGAAGCTAGTGCGACTGGGGGGGGGGGGGGGGGGGGGGAGATGGAGAAGGAATGTCAGGGCCCGAGGGCTGAGTGAGAGGTGGGGAGGAGGCAGTCTGGGTTAACAGAATTGAGAAAATTCAATGTTTAAGCCCAGAGGATGCAGACTCCCCAAGCGGAATATGAGGTGCTGTTCCTCCAACTTGCGGTGTTGCTCACTCTGGCCGTGGAGGAGGCCCAGGACCGAGAGGTCGGATATGGAATGGGAGGGGGAGTTGAAGTGCTGAGCCACCGGGAGGTCGGGTTGGTTATTGCGGACCGAGCGGAGGTGTTCGGCGAAACGATCGTCCAGCCTCTGCTTGGTCTCACCGATGTAGATCAGCTGGCATCTGGAGCAACGGATGCAGTAGATGAGGTTGGAGGAGGTGCAGGTGAACCTCTGTCGGACTTGGAATGACTGCTTGGGTCCCTGAAAGGAGTGGATGGGGGAGGTGAAGGGACAAGTGTAGCATCTCTTGCGGTTGCAAGGGCAACTGCCCGGGGAAGGAGTGGAGCGGGAGGGAAGGGAAGAATTGACAAGGGAGTTGCGGAGGGAGCGGTCTTTGCGGAAGGCAGACAGGGGGGGAGATGGGAAGATGTGGCGAGTGGAGGGGTCACGTTGGAGGTGGCGAAACTGGCGGAGGACTATCTGTTGTATGCGCTGGCTGGTGGGGTGAAAGGTGAGGACCAGGGGGACTCGGCCCTTGTTGTGAGTGGGGGAATGGGGAGAGAGGGCAGTGTTGCGGGGTATAGAGGAGCTCCTGCTGCGAGCCTCCTCTATAGTGGGGGAGGGGAAATCCCGTTCTCTGAAGAACGAGGACATTTGCGATGACTGGCAGTGTTGCGGGGTATGGAGGAGACCCTGGTGCGAGCCTCATCTATAGTGGGGGAGGGGAACCCCGCTCTCTGAAGCCCTGATTGGACTGATCCAGGATGGGGAGGAGTCTGCCTACAGACAGGAAGTGTCACAGATGGCGTCCTGGTGCCATCGTCCTGGTGCCATCGCAACAACCTGGAGCTCAATGCTCTTAAGACAGTGGAATTAATAGTAGATTTTAGGAGAGCTCCCACTCCCCTCACCCCATGCACCATCAACAACACCACAGTCGCATCTATGGAGTCTTTTAAGTTCCTGGGAATCATCATCTCCAAGGACCTTAAGTGGGGGGCCACCATCGACTCCACAGTCAAAGCACAACAGACGATGTACTTCCTGCGGCAGCTGAGGAGGCACAATATGGCACAGGCAATGATGGTCCAATTCTATACGGCCATCGTAGAGTCTGTCCCCACCGTCTCCATCATGGCCTGGTTTCGCCCAGCCACCAAGCACGACACCTGGAGGCTGCAGCGAATCGTCTGATCAGCTGAGAAGGTTATTTCTGAAACCTTCCCTCCATTGATGAACTGTACACTGCAAGGGCCAGGAAGCAAGCGGGTAAGTTAATCTCTGACCCCTCTCACCCTGGCCACAAACTCTTTGAATCACTTCCCTCTGGAAGGCGACTCCAGACTGTCAAAGCTGCCACGGCCAGACTTAAAAACAGCTTTTTTCCACGAGTCGTTGCTCTACTCAATAACCAAAAATTTGTAGCTTTACTGGTATTTTACTTAATTCACATGTTTAATCAATAATGTATATTATTAATGTTTTATGTGTCATTCCTAACTGTCACTGTATGTCGTTGTCACTTGCGGGCGGAGCACCAAGGCAAATACTTGGTCAAAAAACGTATTAATTCAGGTAATAATCTGCCTTCCTGTTTTTGCAACCAAAGTGGATAACCTCACATTTATCCACATTGAACTGCATTTGCCATGCATCTGCCCATTCACCCAACCTGTCCAAGTGGCCTTGCATCCTCATAGCATCCTCCTCACAGTTCACACTGCCATCCAGCTTTGTGTCATCTGCAAATTTGCTAATGTTGCTTTGAATCCCTTCATCTAAATCATGAATGTATATTGTAAATAGCTGCGGTCCCAGCACCGAGCCTTGCGGTACTTCACAAGTCACTGCCTGCCATTCTGAAAGGCACCCGTTAATCCCTACTCTTTGTTTCCTGTCTGCCAACCAATTTTCTATCCAGGTCAGTACCCTGAGTCGAGAAGTCTCGACCCAAAATGTCACCCATAACTTCCCCCCCAGAGATGCAGCCTGTCCTGCTGAGTTATTCCAGCGTTTTGTATCTATCTTCCCCATCCATTTTATCCTGGCATATCCACATGGTCACAAACTATTTGCGGTGTCGAATTAAAGAAATAAATAAAATAAAATTTAAAAAAATCTTTGCAAGAGAAATTGGGGAGCCATAACTACTCTTGGAATAATGATTGCAGCTACATTGTTTAAACTGATGTAGGAGCAATATTAGTTGTGGACAATTGATTAAAATACTTGCATGAAAGAGAAAAATAAGATTTTGAGCAAATAATTTAGTCTGTGCCGAAACTATTCCCTTGAGTCCACCACAAAAGTGCCCACCATTAACCATCCGTTTACTCATCATGTATTGACCCTATATTAATTTTTTGATTTTGGGAATAGTTTATGCATTCCACCGCTCGCGTTCGTTCTTTGTTATCCCACTTTCTCATCAACTCGCCACACGCTTGGGGAAATTTGCAGAGGCCAATTAACCTACAAACCCACAAGTCTTTGTGATGTGGGAGGACATTCTCATCTTT
Source organism: Raja brachyura (assembly GCA_963514005.1). The sequence continues at coordinate 8,148,993 of OY740782.1, read as the reverse complement.
CAACTACCATCTGTAAAGCAGTTCATTCACCTCTCACAGTTTTTTCAAAATAAATAAAAATTGAAATTGTATTCACCGGTTGCACTAAATGTTAGGCCCAGGGCTCTTTGTGCTCTGTCCTTGGTTGTCTGTGTCCAGTGTTTTATGTAGGGAGCTGTAGTGTGGAGAAGAGATGTTCCTCTTCCTTTGCCTGCCACGCCCAGCCCTGGCTCCACTGAGAACTGCCTTTCCACTGCAGGTATCTTTTTTAAAATTGTTTTATTGCCTTCAGGAAAGATAATAGGCTTGTATTTACATATTGCCATTCACAGCTGCTGGGTTCCTGGTAATATAGTCAGTGAAGTATATTGCAGTGTAGTCATGGTTAGGGAATTGATGTGATGAAAAAAAAAAATCATCTTAAGAATGGGCAGCACAGTGGCACAGCGGGAGAGATGCTGCCTCACAGCACCGGAGAACCCGGTTCGATCCTGACTATGGGTGCTGTCTGCATGGAGTTTATACATTGGGTGGAGCTGCATTTGTCGCCTTTCCTTCTTACAGTTGGGTTTGAGGTGGGAAGGCTGACTGCATCCTGGTCCTTCCTAAATGGCCACTCTCCTTTCAAGTCCTTCCAATCTCTACTCCCTGGAGATGTTTTTTGTTTTTTACAAAAAGCTGCTGGGATATTTGTAGCATCATGAAACAGGCTCTTCGGCCTACCGTATCCATGCCCACCAAGATGCGTATCTCAGCCGGCCCCATTTACCTGTGTTCGCCCATATCCCTCAAACCACTTTCAATGGCAGCGCAGTCCATATACTTGCCACCCTCCGCGGCAGGCAACTTATTGCTTGGGTACCTTTTAAACCTTTCTCTCTCACCTTGAATCTATGCTCTTTAGTCCTTAATTTTCCCAATCTTTGGCGGGGGTGGGGGGAGATTGTGTGCATTCACCCTATCTATTTCCCTCGTGGTTTTATACACATCTACAAGATCATGCCTGTGCCTCTTGCGATCCAAGGAATGAAGTCCCATCGTGCCCGTCCTCTCCGTGTAGCTCCTGCTCAGGACCTGGCAACTTCCTCAATCCTCTGCACTCATTTTAGCTTGAGGCCAAGTACTGCCTTCACCATCCTGTTTACCTGCAATGAATTCAGACATTCCCAGGTCCCTCTGTTCCACAACACTCCTCAGGACACTACTGTTCACTGTGAAGGTCCTACCCTGGTTTGACTTCCCAAGATACAACATCTCTCACTTATCTGAAATAAACACCATATGCCATTGATTGAATGAATGAATAGGTTTATTGGCCAAGTATTCACATACAAGGAATTTGCCTTGGTGCTCCGTCGGCAAGTGACAACATGACATAGAGTGAGAGTTAGGAATGACACACAAAACATTAAACATTAATAATAAAACATTATTGATTAAACATGTGAATTAAATAAAATACCAGAGCAAAAGGAGGCTACAGATTTTTGTTTATTGAGTCGAGCTACTACTTGTGGGAAAAAAAGCTGTTTTTATGTCTGGCTGTGGCAGCTTTGACAGTCCGGAGTTGCCTTCCAGAGGGAAGTGATTCAAAAAGTTTGTGGCCAGGGTGAGAGGGGGAAGAGATGATCTTACCCGCTCGCTTCCTGGCCCTTGCAGTGTACAGTTCATCAATGGAGGGAAGGTTGCAGCCAATAACCTTCTCAGCTGATCGGACGATTCGCTGCAGCCTGCAGATGTCGTGCTTGGTGGCTGAGCCAAACCAGACCATGATGGAGAAGGTGAGGACAGACTCTACGATGGCCGTATAGAATTGCACCATCATTGCCTGTGGCTGCCGCAGGAAGTACATCCTCTGTTGTGCCTTTTTGACTCTGGAATCGATGATGGCCCCCCATTTAAGGTCCTTGGAGATGATGGTTCCCAGGAACCTAAAAGACTCCACAGATGTGACTGTGGTGGTGGGGTGAGGGGGAGGAGGTGCTCTCCTAAAGTCTACAATTAATTGCTCACCTGATCAAGATCCCATTATTTTACAACACCTTCACCATCTACGACGCCTATTTTACTGTCATCTGCAATTTTACTAGCCATGGCTTGCACATTCTCATCCAGATTATTTAAATAAATGACAAACAAGAATGGAATCAGCGCAAATCTCTGTGGCACACCACTAGTCACTGGCTTCCAGTTCAAACAACACCCTCCTATCATCACCTCTGCTTCCTTCCACAAAGCCAATTTCACATTCAATTAGCTAGCTCGCCCTGGATCCCATGTGATCCAACCTTCCAGAGCAGTCGCCTATGCAGGATGGTGTCAACGGCCTTTGCTGAAGGCCACGCAGACAATGTCCAGCGTCCTGCCCTCATCGATCCTCTTTGTTACACTTTACAACAAAAACAATAGATTTGTGAGAATGATCAATAAAGTAATACAAAACTCATCCCATTGCTTCGTTCTCCCCTCAAACATCTGGCTGGACATCTCCATGTTCCTTTTATTAAATTAATCCATCTTGCATGAATTGAATACATGCACACGCATAGAAGAAGAAATTAGAAACACAGAACTGCAGATGCTGGTTTACACCAAAGATTGACACAAAGTGCTAGAGTAGCTCAGTAATCTCTGGCCCGCTGAGTTACTCCAGCACTTTGTGTCTATCATATTCTTTCTTTCAGTATTATTCCTTCTCCAGAACAGGGTGGCTCGGAGTGATTGCAGCAACTTGCCTATTGATTTGATACTGACCCCTGCCCCTTCAAATTAATGTCAGCAATCAATATCTGTCAGTGCCCCAAAGATATATTTTTTAATAACCCTTCAATTCAAAGGAGGTTGACAGGTTTCCGATTATGTTTATCGTTTTCTTTGTTTTTGAAAAATTAATAAAGAGATTTTAAAAGAAAAATTCATACTTGGGTTACACTTGTTGTGAATGTAATCCTAATCCCTATGTATCAATATCACTGTTATGTTTATCATTTTTTTTGTTTTTGAAAAATTAATTAAAAGATTTTAAAAGGAAAGAAAGGTTTCAGATTGGTCAACAGTTTTGGGTTGCATGTGGTTACAATGCAGCGGCGATAAGTCAGCATTATATCTATGGATATTCCATTTGCTATGGTATCAGTGAACTGCTGCATAAATATCCATTGTAATAGGTCTGGGCATCTTGGTTGATCCAGCTCCTGGGGTTTCCAGAGTAAAGACCAGGCTGGACAGCAGTGTGACCTTTTTCCCTTGGGTAGACACACAACGCTGGAGTAACTCAGCGGGACAGACAGCGTCTCTGGATAGAAGGAATGGATGACGTTTTGGGTTGAGACCCTTCTTCAGTCACCCATTCCTTCTATCCAGAGATGCAGCCTGTCCCGCTGAGTTACTCCCAACATTCGGTTTAAGCCAGCGTCTGCAGTTCCTTCCTGCACATTTTTCCCTTGGGTGCCGCGCAACCGGTAGTAACCAAGGCAACAGTCTTCTACTTGATAACATGGTTGGCTGCAGTTCACATGTTCTTAGCATAGTATTACACGGCATTTCTTGCTGCGTAACTGTACTAGTTCATCCCTGGTGTATGTGAAAGAGACCAAAATATTGCCGTTGGGTTCCATAAATATTTAATGCTGCTTTTTAAATGTAAGCATTTGTTGGGAGGCAAAGTTCAGTCATGGCTGGAAATAAAATTGTGTTTGAAGTGCATTGTTTTTTTTTGTAGTGAATGTTCAAAGATCTTTAAAATGCACTTACTGTCCAGGGACATTTTGTGTCGAGGGATGTTTCAGCCTTCAAGTGTTTAATAAATAAAGTTTGACATTCCACAGTTGCGTTTTCATTTTTGAGAATTGTGATTGTTAGACAAAATTAGAGACCAGATTAACCTTGGTCACCAAGCTGTGGTTGGGATGGTACAATCGGAGATTGGCCAACATTCTTATTTTTTTCACCCCAGGGTCTCAGCTGGAAGCCACGAGCCGTAGATGAGAGCCCGCTGTGTTGTATTGAAGAACTAGCTCATGCTGTCCAGGTCCTGGCGTGAATAATAGGCACTTAGCTGAAACATCAGAGTGCGGCTGATCTTGAGCGGAGGCCGTGTGCCCTGAGTGTTTCACAACTTGAGTGCTGATACTGCAGACTGAATATTGGTCTGTTTGTGTCAAGAGACTGCAACCCACAATCTTCCCATCTGACGTGGCAGCTACATCCTGCCAGAATTTTGCATTGGTGAACATTGTTGGGTTGTGTGTGGTGCTTGGAGAGAGAGTCTCCATGGAATCAACCTCTCAGTCCTGATCGGGGGTTTCCGCCCAAAAGCCTCAGCCATTCCTCCCCACCCACAGATGCCGCTCGACCAGCTCGTTCTTCCAGCAGATCCAAAATGCTGGAGTAACTCAGCGGGTCAGGCGGCATCTCTGGAGAAAAGGATTAGGTGATGTTTCGGGCCGCGATTCTTCAGACTTGAGAGACGTCGGAGAGAGGAGAACTTCTTCAAAGTAGGCATACTGTGAGATTTCACAGTGGAGCAGACAAAATCTGTTGGAGGAACTGCAGATGCTGGTTTAAACCTGCTTTGAAGAGATTCTCCTCTCTCCAATTGCTCTCAGTCTGAAGAAGGGCCTCGACCCGAAATATCACCTATTCCTTTTCTCCAGAGATGATTCCTTACCGGCTGAGTTACTCCAGCTTTTTGTATCTATCTTTGGTTTAAACCAGGTCCTCCAGCAGATTGTCAGTTCCTCCAGATTCCAGCGGCTGCAGTCTCTTGAACCTCAGTCGCACAGAAATCGACCCTTCGGCCCACCATGTTCATACTTGCCCTAATCCCATTTACTGTCCTAATGGAAAATCAGAAAGGCCTCTTTCTAGGAAAACAACATCCTCCTGGCATAAAGCAGGGATTGCCCGTGTGTGACTTCGCACTCAGCATGATCCCACAGACGAGCACCAGACCTTAATATCACACACCATTTCTGATTTCATTACTCTCTGCCCTCAAAGCCTCCAACCTTATTGTTCCCCAGCCTCGCACTGCCCGATTTTATCTTCTCCCCAAAATCCACAAACAGAACTGTCCTGGCAGACTCATTGTTTCTGCTTGTTCGTGTCCCACTGAATTAATTTCCACATACCTCGACTCCAATCTATCTCCCCCCCTCACCCCCCCACCCCCCCCCCCGGTCCAATCCCTCCCTACCTAGGTCCAAGACACCTCACACACTCTTCGTCTCTTCAATGTCTTCCGGTTTCAAGGCCCCCACTACCTCAACTTTACAATGGATGTCCAGTCACTCTGCACCTCCATCCCCCACCAGCAGCAAGGTCTTAAAGCCCTCCGCTTCTTCCTCGACCGCAGAACTAGCCAATTTCCGCCTACTAACACTCTCCTCTGCCTAGCAGAGCTGGTCCTTACCCTTACCAACTTCTGCTTCGACTCCTCCCACATCCTCCAAATCCAAGGCATAGCAATGGGCACTCGCATGGGCCCCAGCTATGCCTGCCTCTTTGTAGGTGTACGTCGAACAATCACGTTTACAGACGGATGCTGGCCCGATCCCCGAACTCTACCTACATTGACAACTGCATCGGTGCTACCTCCTGCACCCATGCAGAACTCACTGACTTCATCAACTTCACTAATTTTCATCCTGCACTCAAATTCACTTGGACCATGTCCGACATCTCCCTACAGGTTCTAGATCTCACCGTCTTTATCACAGGAGATGGACTATTCACTGACATCTATTACAAACCCTCTGACTCCCAATACTATCTAGATTACACCCTGCTTCCTGTAAAGACACTATTCCCTTCTCCCAATTCCTCCGTCTACACTGCATCTGTGCTCAGAATGTGCTTTTCCATACCTGGTCATCGGCGATGTCCTCATTCTTTAGGAAACAAGGGTTCCCCGCTTCCATTATAGATGAGGCTCTCACTAGGGTCTCCTCGATATCCCGCAACTTTGCTCTTGCTCCCCCTTCCCCCATTCGTAACAAGGACAGAGTCCCCCCTGTCCTCACCTTCCACCCCATCAGCCATCGCATACAGCATATAATCCTCAAACATTTTCGCCACCTCCAACGAGATCCCACTACTGGCCACATCTTCCCATCCCCACCCCTTTCTGCTTTCCGCAGAGACCGTTCCCTCCGTAACTCCCTGGTCAAATCGTCCCTTCCCACCTAAACCACCCCCTCCCCAGGTACAGATGCAACACCTGTCTCTTTACCTCTCCCCCCCCCCCCCCCCCCCTTGACTCCATCCAAGGACCCAGACAGGCGAGGCAGAGATTCACTTGCACCTCATCCAACCTCATCTACTTTGTCCACAGGCTCGGTGATTGTTTCGCTGAACACCTCCACTCAGACCCCCATAACCTTCCTGATCTCCTGGTTGCTCAACACTTTAACTCCCCCTCCCATTCCCAATCTGACCTTTCTGTCCTGGGCCTCCTCCATTGACAGAGTGAGGCCCAGCATAAATTGGTGGAACAGCACCTCATAATTCGCTTGGGCAGCTTACACCCCAGCGGTATCAACATTGACTTCTCAGTCGTTGCGTTCCCTCTCTCTCCATCCCTTTCCCCTTCCCAGTTCTTCCACCAGTCTCACCGTCTTCGACTACATTCTCTCTCTCTCCCGCCCACTCCCCTGACATCAGTCTGAAGAAGGGTCTCGACCTGAAACGTCGCCATTTCCTTCTCTTCAGAGATGCTGCCTGACCTGCTGAGTTACTCCAGCGTTTTTTGTCTATCTTTGAACTTGGCTCTGTGTTTAGTTTAGAGATACAACGTGGGAGCAGGCCCTTTGGCCCACTGAGCCTGCACCAACCAGCGATCTCCGTACGCTAACACCATCCTACACGCACTACGGATAATTTACATTTCCATCAAACCAAAGAACCTACAAACCTGTAAGTCTTTGGAGTGTGGGAGGGAACCAAAGATCTCGGCGTAGACCCATCGTGATGCCGTGTGGTTGACTTAAATTATCATTCCAGCACTGTGTTGCATCAGCTGCGTAATCTGGGAGTACTTTCACCACTTGCCACAGTTTGAGAAGTTAACTTGCTACCGTCATATTCAGCTCAATTAGGAATGAGTAATTGATTGTGATGCTCCTTCCTTTGAATATATTTAAAACGAAGATTGGTGAAGTTGTGGGTAGGGTTATGTCCTGGAGTATTGTGTGCAATTTTGGTCCCCTAATTTGAGGAAAGACATTCTTGCTATTGAATCAACAGCTCAACAGCCAAAAATCTGTAGCCTCCCTTTGATCTGGTATTTTGTTGGTTCACATGCTTGATCAATGGTGTTTTATCATTAATGTTTTATTATTAATGTTTAGTGTTTTCTGAGTCATTCGTGACTATCACTATGTCATGTTGTTACTTGTGGGCAGAGCACCTAAGCAAATTCCTTGTATGTGAATACTTGGCCAATAAACTTACTTGCTATTGAATCGGAATCAGAATCACACTTTATTCGCCAAGTATGTTTTGCAGCATACGAGGAACTTCATTGGCCAGGTCAGTCATACAATTAAAAGATTAAAAACAGATCACTCAAAAACACATTTTAACATTAACATCCACCGCAGTGACTCCTACACATTCCTCACTGTGATGGAAGGCGAAATAAAGTTCAAGTCCTTTTGTTCTTCCTCGGTCGTGGGCCTCGAGCCATCCGTAGAAGGGACAGTCTTGACTCCCGTAGCCGGCGACGTTCGAACCCTCCGGAACGAGGCAATCTGCTCCCGTATCGGGGGAATGTCAGCTCCCCTGCGCCGGGCGATCGAACCTCGTGCCGGGTCTGGTCGAGCCTTACACGGCGTTGGAGCTCCCGACTAGCCTCACCCGAGACTGCGAGCCCTTGTTGGTAAGTCCGTGGTGGGAGCGATCCCGGGCAAGGGATCCGCTCCGATGTTAAGTCCCGCGGTGGGGCTCACGACAGTCCAAGGAGACCTCCACCTATGGTAGGCCGCAGAGCTCGGAGAATGTGATCCGAAAAATAATCACATCTCCAGCAAGGTAGGAACTTTAAAAAAAGATCCCCTCCCCCTTCCCCCTTCCCCCACATAAAACATACCGAAGAACATTCAAACAAACTTTTAACGCACTAAAAAATAACAAAAATAAAGAAAAAACTAACTGACTGCCGGCAGGGCTGCCATCTCCCCGGCGCCCCTGGTGGTCTTTTGAAGGAGTGCAGTTTAGGTTTACACGGATAATTCCTGGGATGGCGGGACTGTCAATATGCTGAGAGAATGGAGCGGCTGGGCTTGTATACTCTGGAATTTAGAAGGATGAGAAGGGATCTTATTAAAACGTATAAGATTATTAAGGGTTTGGACACACTACAGGCAGTAAACATGTTCCTGATGTTGGGGGAGTCCAGAATCAAGGCCACAGTTTAAGAATAAGGGGTAAGCCATTTAAAACGGAGACGAGGAAACACTTTTTCACACCTCTATGAAGTCTGTGGAATTCTCTGCCTTAGAGGGCGATGGCGTCCGGTTCTCTGGATACTTTCAATAGAGACTAGATAGGCCTCTTAAAAATAGCAGAGTCAGGGGATATGGGGAGAAGGCAGGAACAGGGTACTGATTGTGGATGATCAGCCATAGAAAATAGGTACAGGAGTAGGCCATTCGGCCCTTCGAGCCTGCACCGCTATGATCACGTTGAATGGCGATGGTGGCACGAAGGGCCGAATGGCCTACTCCTGCACCTATTGTCTGTTGTCTATTGTCCTTTTTGTATTCCCTGTGTTTTTAAGCATTGGTACAGGAAGAGGCATTACATTTATCGACACAGCATGGTAACAGGCCCTTTGGCCCACTGCGTCCACACCGACCATCTGTTCACACTAGTTCTATATTATCCCACTTTTTCATCCACTCATTACGGGAAATTTACAGAGGCCAATTAACCTCCAAACCCGCACATCTTTGGTGTGTGGGAGGAAACCGGAGCACCAGGAGGAAACTCGCACGGTCACGAGGAGAGTACATGCAAATTCCACACAGACAGCACCCACGGTCGGGATCAAGCTCGGGTCTCTAGCGCCGTGAGGCAGCAGCTCTACCAGAATGTTACTCTCTTGTGCATCATATCAGAATTGTAATTTACCTCCTTTATTGCACACCATTTTAAACTGTTCTTGCACCCTTAGTCAACAAAAAAATATCCAGTTGCGAGATTGTCATCTCTGGATTAAAGGATGAGTTCAATTCTCATTGAAAAGCTGACTGCAAAATTCAGGCTGACGCCACGGAGCATAGTGGGAGGGTTTAGTTTAGAGATACAGATACAGATCGGAAACAGGCACTTCAGCCTACCAGCGATTCCCTGCACATCAACATGACCCTGCACACACTAGGGACAGTTTTAAAAACATTTATGCCAAGGCAATTAACCAACAAACCTGTATGTCTTTGGAGTGTGGGAGGAAACCAAAGATCTCAGAGAAAACCCACATGGTCATGTGGAGAACGTACAAACTCTGCACAGACATCACCTGTAGTTGGGATCGAACTCGGGTCTCTGGCGCTGTAGGCGCGATGGCAACAGCTCTACCGCTGTTCCGCCCCAGGACAAACGTTATGCTGTCCTTTGGCTGAGGTATGTGTACTGATACCATCGAGAAACGAGTTGCAGGAGGAACTCTGCAGCTCAAGCAGCATCTGTAGAGGCAATCAAATGGTCGATTTTTCACTTTGTATCCCTGCATCGGTAATGATACTGAGGCCATATCTGTTTTTTAAAGTTGATACACAAAATCCTAAAATGTTAATTTGAATAAAATCAGGTGACCTGTTGGGTGGGGACCTGACCAGACGATGCCTCTCCAGTAGCATCACATAAACTGTTATTACCTGTATTGGCGACACAGTGACGCAGCAGTAGAGCTGCTGCCTCGCAGTATAGAGATCCAGGTTTGATTCTGATGATGAGTGATGTGTGCGTGCGGTTTGCACGTTCTCCCTGTGGCCATGTGGGTTTTCTCCTGGTGCTCTGGTTTCCTCACACATTCCAAAGACATGCAGGCTTGTAGGTTAATTGGCTTCTGTAAATTGCCTTTAGTGTGTAGGATGCAAAAATGGGATAACCTAGTTTCTCAGCTGGGTTACAATGAACAAACAGTTATTTTCTCACTTCCCTCCTGTATCTCCCCCTCGCCATGAGCCCCCTCCCACTTGGGGAGCGACTGCACGGAGCATCGAACGTGGAAGCCTTTCATTTGTACATGGCCACTGTTAGTTGTTTATTTCTTGGTCTAAATTCTCTGGAGAGTAATCTTAGTCGAGCGGATTTAATCTGGCTTGGGAAATCTGCTCAAATTTCAACTGGGATGGTGAATGTGGATATGGGTCCTTGTGGTGTCCGGTTTGGCAGCTGTGTCCCTTGGGGAGGCAATATATACTGAAACTGCTAATTGCAGTGTGTGTGTGTGTGAGAGACACACATCTCAGTGGAATCCCTTTGCTATTGCTGTTAACAGTATTTTTATAAGTTGAAAGTTATTTTTGGCATGAATAGTTTGTCGTCTATGTCGCATATAGAAAAACAGCTGAAATTTGTATTTTTAGGATGTGATGATGCGGTAATTAAAATATCACAAATGCCAAGGTGTATAAAATCTTGAGGGGAATTGCTAATTTAAGTGCACAGCCTCTTTTCCCAGGTAGGGGAGGACAGGTTTAAGGTGAGGGGAAAGATTCACCAGGAATCTGAGGGCAACCTTTGCACCTTTGGTGGTGGGTAAATGGAACGAGCTGCCCGAGGAGATAGTTGAGGCAGGTATAATAACATTTAAAAGGCATTTAGACGGGATGATGGATGGGAAAGGTATGAAGCCCTGTCCCACGGTACGAGTTCATTCCAAGAGCTCTCCCGAGTTTCGAACTCGGAGATTTACGGTAATGGCCACTCGTCGGTACTCGGGGCTCTCGTGGACATTTTTCAACATGTTGAAAAATCTTCACGAGTCTTCCCGTGCTTACCTACCGTTAGCGAGTCTTCCGGAGTAACTGCCGTTAGCGGTACGAGCCGCTAAGAGACGTCCCCGAGCTCCGACGTACCCGCTACGTTCATTCTCCACGAGTTTTTAAAAAAATAATCTCTGGAGAGCTCTTGGAATGAACTCGTACCGTGGGACAGGGCTTGTAGAGGCTTATGGGCCAAGTGGGGGCAAATAGGACTAGCTCAGATGGGGCATCTTGGTCGGCTGAAAGACCTGTTTCTGTGCTGTTTGATTCTAATTAAACAATTCCGAGGACTTGGCACTGTGCCCAGCAAGCTGGTTTACAAGGGGAAACTGGAGCCTTCTGTAAGATGAACCACAGCATCTGATGACACATGTTTTATTTGAGGCCCACTTACTAATAGGAAGATCATTAGTATAGGGTCTGCCGTGACCTTTCACTGCTGCATGCTTTGTCCGTGCATGCTGAGTGTTATTTTGGCTATTGGCCAAGTGTAATTCTTGGTAGTGTCTATTTTCAGAGTGTTTGGAATGCACTGGGGGTTCGAGGTTACGAGCTTAGATTGTGAATGACAGCAGCAGAAATCTCGTGACCAGTAGTCTGGTGATGGAAGTTGCTGGCAGAGTGCCGAAACCATCAAAGCTCTCCAGCATGTGTGTGTCTGTTAGCTTCATAGTAAAATGTCAGCACTGCAGTGCTATAAATTACTGCTGTTAATGTGATACAGGTCTCACTGACCAAGATAGCACACTTGTTATGCTGTACCGTGAAAATTGAACAAGTTGCATTGTTATTTCAGTGCAGTAATCTGGATTCTTCTTCAATCCTTCAGTGTCAATTTACAACGTTTTGCCTCTACAATTGCTGCTTCACCTGTCGTATTCTTCCACAGTTCTTTTTTCCTGTTCCAGCTTCTGCAGTCTATAGTCTTTAATCCAGATTCTTAAAGAATCAGTTTGAAACTGGCAAACATGATGCCAAATTAATCTAATCCCCTCTGCCTCCACATGATCCATAACCCTCCATTCTCTGCTTATCCATGTGCCTATCTAAAAGTCTCCTAAATGCCACTGTCATATCTGCCTGCACCACCACCCCTGGCAGCACATTAAACAAAGCCACTATGTGTTTAAAATGAAACACCTGCCTTGCTCATCATCTTTAAACTTTGCCCCTCTCATCTCAGAGCTCTGCCCTCTTCTATGCCAATTTTTACCCTAACCGTTTACCCTATCTATGCCTCTTGTGCGGTAAATATTTGGGAGAAGTTTTGCTATTTGCTGTTAACCCTTTTCAGGGGGTGCTGTCTTGAACCACAGTTCTTTTGTTGAAGGTACTCTCACACAAAATGGCTGCATATTCTGGAAATACTACATAAAAATAAAATTGCTGAAAGTATAAAGCACATCTGGCAGCATTGTGCAGAGGAATAAAAACAAAAAAATACACGTGAGTCTTCTGTATTTAATTCAGACTTTCTGCAACTGTAGTCATTTTGAATTTATGGAACGAAAGAAGGGAAAAAAAGGAAATGTTTTAGGGCAATGGACCTTCATTCGAAAACAAGAAGACAAATATATTTTAAGTTGCAGGGGGGAGGGAAGAGGTGGCAAGAACAATGATGGGGCGGGGGCCAATGTTATCCAGATGGCTATTTCTGATGCCATCTAGTTGATACATGAATGAGGCTAGCTAGAGTGGGAAAAACAAAAGGACATGCTGCAACTGAGAGGTGCACAACACAACAAAAGGAAATGTTGGAAATACCCAGCAGATCTGTGCAGAGATTAAAAACTGAGTTACAGTTACAAATTTGACCTTGCATCAGACCGGACCTGTTCTAAAGAAAACAGGAACGGCTGGTTATCTGAAATTGTTGACTTCATGGTGCCCTAAAATCACTGAAACTTTTCACACCATCTCAATACCGACCATTGATACAAATCACATTGACTAGCACTTGGCCTTCTGATGTCTTGGCGTTTCAAATGCTCAACTGGGTATATTAATGTTGTTGTGAGGGATAAAGTGATTAAACCCCACTATTGTAAGGATTCAGGAGAGGATTCTAACTTGTAAACAGGATTCTAGCCGATAGAGGCCAGGGAGAGGATGCTGACACAGCTGTGGATTAAGTTATCACAACTGTCCTTGAGTGAGGATGGATGGCATAGTATAGCGTAGAAGGAGGGTGATAGATGGGACCCTTGTCAGTAGGGACTAGGGATGAAAGGGACCCTTGTCAGTAGAAACTAGCTTTAGTTCAGATATAAAAAAACTGAGACGGGTCAGTTGGAGGTGAGAAAACTAGGCCAGGTCAATTGCAACTGGGCATGCTTAATGCAATAAATGAATATTACTTACACGCCCCTTGTTGAGAAATTGCTCATTATCATGAACATGCTATGTATGATGTGGGAGGTATGGGGGATGTACCCATAGACTGTGCACCTCAGTGCTCTGATTGGGAAGAGCCAGAAGGGGAGGTTAAGTCAGCAGAATTGTGTGTATAAAGGGGCTTTACTTTTCTGATTTCGGTGTGCCTCAATTTGGAGAGGCACCCGATTCTGCAGATTCGCAAATAAAAAGCATTTCTTGTTTCGATGATTTAGTCTCTGAGCAGTGATTGTGAGCACACACTATATCTCACATTGTGAAAGCCTCTGCTTCTACTATCCCCTCAAATGCCAGCCTCTTTAAATGGGGTAAAAAAGTTCCTGTCCCTTACCTTAAACTATTATCTTCTAGTTTTAAGCAGCTCTGTTTTGGGGGAAAAAAATGTGACCGTGTTTATGCCCCTCAATTTTGTATACTTCTGTCAAGACTCTTCTCGCCCCCCTCTACTCCAAGAAAAACAAGCCCAACCTAAAACATTTGAGGAGCGTTTAGATCGGCTCCTCAGACAGGGAATGGAGGGATGTAGATCACATGCAGGCAGAGGAGTTTAGTTTAACTTAGTGTCGTGTTTGACACAGACAATGTGGACCAAATGGCATGTTCTGGTGCTGTGCTGTTCTATGTTGTTAATAGAACGTAGTGAGGTAGACTGGTGCATGGTTGGTGTCTATTTGCTGGATTAAAGGGAATGTTTCTGTGCTTCATGTGGGTTTGACGGAATAAAAGCTGTTAATGTATGCAAATGTCCCAGCGCCAATTCCTGTAGAACACACTGGCCTTGGGCTTCCAATCACAAAAACAACCCTCCATCACTGCTTTGTTTATTGCGAATCCCATCTATCTTTGCTTTTATTAAACATATTCAGCCTCTCCTTCCACAACCCTTTGAAGCAAATACATTCAATCTTCAGAAGAACGATAACCTCATCTCTGCATATATGCATGACCCCCTACTGCACATAGAAACATAGAAAATAGGTGCAGGACGAGGCCCTTCGGCCCTTCGAGCCAGCACCGCCATTCATTGTGATCATGGCTGATCGTCCGCTATCAATAACCCGTGCCTGCCTTCTCCCCATATCCCTTGACTCCACTAGCCCCTAGAGCACTATCTAACTCTCTCTTAAATCCATCCAGTGATTTGGCCTCCACTGCCCTCTGTGGCAGGGAATTCCACAAATTCACAACTCTCTGGGTGAAAAAGTTTTTTCTCACCTCAGTCTTAAATGACCCTCTATTCACACGCTTGTGGGCCGGGGGTAGTTTTGGACGGGGACTTTCTTGATTTATATTTTGCGATAATGAAGGATAGTGAATGTTTCCCTGTTTCTTTCATGGTGCCTTAGAATGACTGAAACTTTTGGGACCATCTCAATACCGACCATCGGTGAGAGAAACCTGCAGGTGATCATGCTGAAGTAGGGTCCCGACTGGGAAAGTCACCTATTTGTGTTCTCCAAAGTATTAGTTAGTCCAATACTTGTATTCTGGAAACTAGCACCTGCAGTTCCCTGTTTCCATATTTTCATACATTGTACTCTTATCTTGAGGCACCTGCAGTTCCTACACCGCACACAAGTCCAACAGGTACTGCAGAAAGAAAAATACCAGAGTGCAGAGTATAATGTTAGTGTTGCAGCTACATACTAAGTACAGTTTTTGTTTAAGTGCATGGGTTGCAATGTGATAGATTGGGAGATTGCACCCTTAGCTTGTGTGAGAGCGTTCAGTAATCTGTAAGCTGTTTTACTTGATGAAATGGGCTGCATTGTCAAATATTAGCAATTGCTTGCGGTTTACGGTAATTGCCATCCCAATCAATAGGATGGTTTTTATGGTGCATCTATACAAATTGGTAAGAATCAATTGATATGTCCTAAACATCCTTTGTCCTCTGAGGAACTAGAAATGTTGGTGTGCTTTCTTACTCTGTGTCAATGTGGTTTGACTAGGACAAATTGGTGATATTTACTCTTAAGCACATGAAGCGCTCAACCATCTCCGTTGATACAGTCTGGGAGTCAATGACTGGCTCCTTCCATTTGCTGACATTAAGGTAGAAGATAGAAACAAATGCTGGAGAAATTCAGCGGGTGCGGCAGCATCTATGGAGCGAAGGAAATAGGCAACGTTTCGGGTCGAAACCCTTCTTCAGACTTAGTAGAAGATGTTGTCTTGACACCATGTGCCAAGTT
This sequence comes from Raja brachyura, assembly GCA_963514005.1. The sequence continues at coordinate 8,133,434 of OY740782.1, read as the reverse complement.
CTCTGTACCTTCTGACAACGATAGCATGAATGGCATTGAGCTTTTCAGGAGTGATGCGTTGTTGCTTGCGTCTGCTGGACGTCACTTTGTATCCCGTAATAGCGTGCAAGCCTTGTTACACGAGTGGTTAGTCTGCGACTCCGGCATAGTCTGGAACTGTCTTTTGACGTCCTGGTGACTTTGCAAATGTCGTGCCCATATTTCTTGTACAGGTTGAGATCAGGCTCACTTACCTGCCTCAGATCTGGAGTGTTAAAGAAGGAACTGCAGATGCTGGGGAATCGAGGGTTACACAAAAAGCTGGAGAAACCCAGCGGGTGCAGCAGCATCAAAGGAGAGAAGGAGATAGGCGACGTTTCGGGTCGAGACCCTTCAGTCTGGAGTGGTTTATCCATTGTTCCAGCTGCGGAGCACTGTGCTGCACGCACTTAGTGGAAGTCTGTGACCCACAAGTTTAGGTTATCCGCAGAGACCTTGAATGTGGGCGATTCCACTAATTCAAAGTAGTCTTGTGGGATCTTCCTAAATGTGGGTGGGAGTGGAGCCGGAGGTGTCTATAGACAATAGGTGCAGGAGTAAGTCATTTGGCCCTTCAAGCCTGGCTTGGTTGTCCTGGTTGTAGAGCAGTGATCAAAGGCGTTAGGACCTCTGGGAGAGAAGATGGGTTGATAGTGATTTGGTAGGTACATTTGTGGCCGAAGTCCCTGAACAAGGCATTGGGTTACTTGGTTTCAAACCTATTGGTGCTGATGTATATCTCAGTGTAAGCTTCATGCCTGCCTTGGGTGGGATGCAAACTGCAGTTAAGATGGCCCATAGTGAATTCCTGCAGCTGGTTGTACGCACGACACTTTACTGGTGGGTATTCTAGATCTGGGGAGCAGGACCTTGCCAGGACCACCATTCCTGAGTCTTCATTAGGAAGCCAACCCCTCTGCCTCTGTCCTTGGCCAGTCGATATTGCTTGTGCTGCTTTTGATATAAACGTTTGAGGTAGATCGAATGTGGTAAATAAAAATTGAGTTCTTCAAGTCATTTGGGTTTTGTGCCTATTCCATCAGTAGTTTTTTTCGTAAACTGTGCACAGATTTAAATTGGTAGAAGTAGAGGAGAGTCGAAGAAATAATAATCTATGTGTTTGCTTACTGCATGGAAGAGTGGTCGAGGTAAAAACGATTACATTTGGAAAGGTCTTGAATGAGCACAATTTGCTACAGACCAAGAACTGGAAAATGGGATTGTTGTGCATGGCTTTTTTTAGAATCATAGACCCCTAATTGTTTTACCCACTTGGATATAATGAGGTAGATAGTAGTTCAGGTTTGCTTTCCAGTTGCGATTGCCTGATAACAGCTGGGACGAAACTGTCCCTGAATCTGGAGGTGTGCATTTTCACACTTCTGTACCTTTTGCCAAATGGAACAGGGGAGAAGAGGGAGTGGCCAGGGTGCAACTCGCCCTTGATTATGTTGCTGGCCTTGCCGAGGCAGCGCGAGGTGAATGGTAACTGTAAGCTCGGTCATCAAAAGACAAACCAGATTGATTGTTGAAGAATATAGTGATTGAGTGGGTGACAGAACTGGGTGAGACGGGATCCTGAAGGAGGTTACGGAATGAAAATATGTAATATGAGTTTAGAGTGGGAGTGTTTTATCAGCAATGGTGGATCTTATTTTTATTGGCCATCTCTGTATAGCTTCCAGTTAAAACTGTTCTTCATTAATACATCCAAGTTACGTTGGGGGTGGGGGGGAGGGGAGAAGTAGCAGTCAAGCAATTTATTTTACATTTTCTAAAATGTGCAAGTGGGAATGTCATAATGCCTCACCGACTGGGCCATCTGGAAATCAGCACCCCTTCACTCGGGGCAAAGAACTTTTGTCAAAGGCGGCAGCCTTACTATTCCCGAAAGCTGAAAAATGTTCTTGATTTAATCAAAGCAGAGAAAAATGTGATGACATTTAGGCTGTGAAGGATTATTTATGTCCACAGCACGCTCTCCTTTATTACTTCAAGGTCAATCATTTAGTTTTGTGGTCCAGGTGAACGTGTGGCTTGAGAGATGACACGTGGGCAGTTGGGATGGATTTAAAGGAACGTTGTCTCAATAATTTGATTTAATTTGTAGAAGAGGGTGATGACAGGACTTGGATCTGAGCTACAGGTTGGGCTGGCTAGGACTTTATTCCTTAGAGTGCAGGAAGATAGGAGGTGATCTTGTAGAAGTGTATAAGATCATGTGGGGATTAAATAGGGTAGATGCAATATTTTACCTTGGGAAGGGGAATCCAGAACCAGAGATGAAAGATGAGCAGTAGCTTTTTCACACAGAGGGTGGTGGATATATCTAATAAACTGCCAGAGGAGGTAATTGAGGCAGGTACTATAGCAACATTTAAAAGATATTTGGACAGTTAAATGGAGCAGGAAAGGTTTAGAGGGGTATGGGCCAAATGTGGGCAGGTGGGACTAGTGTGGATCGGGCATCATGGTTGGCATGGCCAACTTGTGCCAAGGGACCTGGGTTTGGCCCTGATCAGGCTCTGAGATAATTAAGAGGGTTGACTAAGGGCCGTGTGTTTGATGTAGTCCATATGGATTTTTAGTAGGGCCATTGCTTAAGTCCCACTTGGTAGGTTGATCAAAAGCCAAAGCTCATTTGATCCTGGGAAACTGGCATATTTGATCTGAAATTGCCTTTGGCAAGAAGCAAAAAGATAAATAATTGGTGTCTTTATGATTGGTGAGCTGTACCAGTGATGTTCCACAGCTGTTAATGCCTGGCCTTTGCTTTCAGCAGTTTCCTTTAATGATTTGGACATGAATACCCGGGGCATGTAAATGAAGTCTGTACGACGCAATAATTGGTAGACACAAAATGCTGGAGTAACTCAGTGGGACAGGCAGCATCTCTGGAGAGAAGGGTCTCGTCCTGAAACATCTGTGGATGTTTATACATTCCAGCTGTGACCACAAGGGTCTCCTCCCACATCCCCAAGACGTGCAGGTTTGTTAATTGGCCTCTGTAAATTCTCTCCAGTGTGCAGGGAACGGATGTGCAAGATGAATAACATAGAACCAATGTGAACGGTCGATATGGACTCTGTAAGCTGCAGGGCGTTTTTCCATGCTGTATCAATCAATTATTAATCTCCGGTGACTTAATCTTAAATACAATTACAAATTATGCTTCTATTCCATTTGGGATCATAGAGCTATACAGCTTGGAACAGAACCTTCAGCCCTCCTTATCTATATTGAACAAGTTGGTTTCCAATGGAATGAGTCTGAAGAAGGGCCTTGACCCAAAACGTCACCCATTCCTTCTATCCAAAGATGCCGCTAGGTTGCTCCAGCATTTTGTGTCTATATTTGGGCTAGCCCTATTTTTTTTACTGCATTTGGCCATAGACCTCTAAAACCCTTTCTATCTGCGTACCTGTCCAAATGACACTTCAAAGTCGTTATTGTATCTGTTTCTATAGCTTCTGGCAGCTTAAAACGGATTACCCTCCGAGTGAAAATTGGCTGTTAATTTATTATTATAAAGCATTGGTGTTGCTACTGGCTCTTTTGTTCCTGTCCCTAATTGCCTACAAGGAAGTGGCAGTGAGCCATCTTGAACTGCTGCAGTTATTGTGATGAACGTTCTCCCACTGTTGCTGGCTAGTTACGGGATTTTGACTCCGTAAATGAAAGAGCGGCAATTGACCTTCATATTATAATGGTATGGCACTTTGGAGGAGAACCTGCAGTTGGTGAAACCAGTGCACATTTGCGCACTTTGCCCTCCGTAGTACATGTGGGATTTGGCAAAATGGTATAGGATGATGGATAGTGTGTAAGTTGTGAAGTACAGGGTGGCAATAAACTTTTGATTTCCTTCTACTGGAACTACACTCATCCAGACAACTGAAGGATATTCCATCACGTTTCTGCTAAGTATGTGGTCGATGATGGAAAGGCTTTGGTGAGTCACTTCAAGATATCCAATTTCTGACTTGCTTTTGTAGAGGAATTAAATATTTCCCTATAATTCACGAGAAATGCCACATTGCATTGTTTGTGATATAACTTCAGATGTTAAAGTACTATCTTTGTGAGTGTCTGAGATGCAAGGAGTTGCAGATGCGGGAAACTTGCCTAGAACACTATGTGGGACCAACTCAGTGGGTCAGGCAACATCTCTGGAGGACATGAACAGGTTGTGTTGCAGATCGGGACCCTCCTTCAGACATATTGTGAGGGGGGGAGGGATGCCTCGCAAGTGATTGGTGGAGACGGGTGATGGGGCATTTGACTGAGTGATAGGTGGACAAAGGCTGGAGATGAAAAGGAGACAAAAAAACAACAAAAGGGAACTCCAAATGCTGGAGTAACTCTGCAGGTTAGGCCGCACCTCTGGAGAATATGGATAGGTGACATTTCAGGAAGGGTCCCGACTAAAAACATAGCATGTCCATGTTCTTCATGAATGCTGCTTTACCAGCTGAGTTACTCTTGCACTTGTGTTCCTTTTTGTAAACCTGCAAACCTGCATCTGCAGTTTTGACAAAAGGAGACATTTAGATAAAAGGATGTCAAATAAGGAGTGAAATGTAGAGCCAGAGGGAGGGATGGAGGTGGAAAGGGACACTGGGAAGGTCTTGGGTGGAAGAAAAGTGTGCACTGAGCATGGGGGTGAGCCCAGGAGAGAAGGGGTGGGGGGGTGCATTACCTAAACTTGGAGAATTCAGTGTTCATACTGTTAGGTTGTAAGCTACCCAAGTGGAATATGAGGTGTTGTTCCTCCAGTTTGTGTGTGGCCTCACTCTGGCAGTGGAGCAGGCCCAGGACAAAGGTCAGTATAGGAAGTGGAGTTGAAATGGTTCACAACCGGGAGGTTCAGCAAGCCTTGGTGCAGCGAATGTTCAGTGAAACGGTTGCCTTGTCTACGCGTGGTTTCGCCAATGCAAAGAAGAGAGGCATGAGCATCAAATGCAATAGATGTGGTTAGAAAAGGTGCGTGTGAAGGGCTGCTGGGGTATCTGGAATTGAGGTGAAGGGGAAGGTCTGCAGACCAGTTTTCCAGGGCTCCACGTTTAGTCTAGTGTTGCCTAGACATAATGAGTGTTTTTCAGCCTTGTATTCAGTCCATATTTAGTTCCAAGCTACAATAATGCCTGGTGAGCAGCAATCGTGACTGGTGAATAAATGTACTTAATGACCCATCTCGGTATTTTGCTCTCTGGCAGCAACATGATTGGATGGCAATTAATTGATTGGATTTATTCTGCCAAGTGTGGCAGGAAATGTCTGGGTAATCTGTAATGTGGATGCAAGTTTTGCAACAAAGTCTTTACAAGGTCGTTTGGAGTATCCTGGTATCACTAGCAGCTCAAACTTTTCCCATTTGTTTCCTTTCAAGGTTGAAGCCTCCCCCGAGTTGTTTATTTCCCACTGTTGATAGAGTGGGACAATGCATAAAGACTATTTGGTCCTTGGATTGAGTCAGCCCTTTGACAGACATTCCATACTTCCAACCCTCCGTGCGGCAACATTTCTTATTAATAGCCCCTCCTCCAGTGACGTGCGGTGAGGTCAATGGCTGGGGAGGCACTGGCTAGTATCAGCGGCCTAGCCCTCCCTGTATTGATCACCGCGTCTCCCCGAGGGGAGAGAGGGGTGGAGCCGTGGCTGGGAGGGAGGGAGAGAGAGAGAGAGAGAGATGGGAGGGAGAGAGGAGGGGAGAAAATGTGAGAGGGAATGGGGGGGAGAAAGAGAAGGGAGAGAGGAACGATGGCACGTTATAACCCGCAGCCGTCCCATTCTGACCGCCGCCGAACCCCCCACCGCACCATTGCACCCTTCTTCACGGCGGCCCAGTGATGTCTCGGCTCTGGCAATTCGAGGGATTTAACCGGTAACAACACTAAGAGCAGCCCCGGGAAGCCGCGTTCCCCGGCTCGAATCTGAGCTTGAAAAATCAGGTGGTGGGCCTGATGTGTCCTGCGCGTTTTGGAGACTCCTTCCTTACATGAACTAAACAAAAATGTACAGAAGTACAAAAATTGATGCCTTTATTACTGTAATAAGTATAGATCTATTTTAAATAAATCTAATAACTTTCTATTGCACCGACAAAGTCTGCCTTAAGTGGCGTATCTTGTCTTCGGTCAGCGCCGCTGCTGCTGAAGCTAGCCAACGTGGAGGGAGAGTGAGGTAGCGTCAATTACGTAAGCCCGCTCTCCCTCCACTGGGCTCAAGAGACGCCCCCTTGTGAGGCAGACGTGATCGCTGCCTCCCCTGGTGCTTTTTCAATGCAGTTTTATGTGAGACCAGCGAGCACAAATTTAATATCTTTATATGTGAAATGCGTTACCTGGATGATAGAATGTGAGGACATGTAGTGAAGGGGTTTACGCACATTACTTTGGTGACATACATAGAGATGGTAACAGGCACACGCTTATTGCCCGCTCTCCATGCAGTTTCTAAGGGGTTGCACAATCAGAGGGGAGGCTCAGCTCGTCTCTGCCTCATCTCTCCCTGTAAGTTAAGCGGAGCTGAGAAAATTTTGCGGTTTTGACTATAAAAAATAATTAGATTCGTATAGAAATGCATTTATAACACAGATCAGTGGAGAAATCTTTATATTTATTATATTTGATTATTATTTGTCTTTACTTTTCTTAACAGCTATTTTCATTGGGAGTATGACAGGTGAGGCTCTGCCTCCCCTGTCTCTCCTGACCGCATGTCCCACCTTTACAACGTTATTTTTATATTTTTGTTTGGAAAGATTATTGAATGTGGGTTATCAGGCAGCACATTCCATGTCCTTAAGTTCAGGAAAAATGTTTTCATCCTTTCACCAAATTCAGTTCACTTCATTTTATTGTCATGTGTACAGTGAAATTTTTTTTGTTGCATGCTAACCAGTTAGCACAAAGACAATATATGATTATAATGGAGCCATTTACAGTGTGGATGAGCTCCTTGCGAGCCAACGGCCATCCGCACTTCAGTGGAAGTGGCGATCACTGTCGTACATAGCATTGTAAGGAAATGCCCGTCGGAAACCAGCACCAGTGCATCGCTAATGTTTTCAACGATGAATGAATACAGTGTGTAGATACATAAGGGAATAATGTTTGGTGCAAGGTAAAGCCAGCAAAGTCCGATCAAGGATAGTCCAAGAGTCATCAAAGAGGTAGATTGAAGTTCAGCACTGCTCTCTGGTTGTGGTAGGATTATTCAGTTGCCTGATAACAGCTGGGAAGAAACTGTCCCCAAATCTGGTAGTGTGTGTTTTCACATTTCTGTACCGTTTGCCTGATGGGAGAGGGGAGAGGAGAAGAGGGAGTGGCCAGGGTGCGACTCGTCCTTGATTATGTTGTTGGCCTTGTCGAGGCTGCTTGAGGTTTAAATGGAGTCGGTAGAAGGGAGGTTGGTTTGTGTGATGGTCTGGGCTGCGTCCACAGTTTGCTGCAATTTCTTGCGGTCTTGGATGGAGCTGTTCCCAAACCAAGCTGTGATGCATCCTGATAAAATGCTTTCTGTGGTGCATCTGTAGAAGTTGGTGAGAGTTGATGGGAACATACCGAACTTCCTAAGCCTTCAATGGAAGTCTAGACGTTGGTGTGCTTTCTTGGTCGTTGCTTCAATATGGGTGTTCCAGGAGAAGTTGTTGGTGAGGCTTACACAAAAAGCTGGAGAAACTCAGCGGGTGCAGCAGCATCTAAGGAGCGAAGGAGATAGGCGACGTTTCGGGTCAAGACCCTTCAGACTGGTCTCGACCCGAAACGTCGCCTATCTCCTTCGCTCCTTAGATGCTGCTGCACCCGCTGAGTTTCTCCAGCTTTTTGTGTAACCCTCGATTCTCCAGCATCTGCAGTTCCTTCTTTAACAGGAAGTTGTTGGTGATATTGACTCCTTGGAATTTGACGTTTTCAACCATCTCTACTTCGGCGCCATCAATGCAAACTGGGGTGTGTGTCCTGCTTCATTTCCTGAAGTGGATCACTATCTCCATTGTCGCCTTTGTTCTGCTGATCATTTGGTTATCAACACTTTGGTCATTTTAATCATTGATATAAAATGTCAATAGAGAAGAGCGTGAGTTGATGCAATGTGGCATAAACAATAAGAAAGATGCCATGTGGAAAACTAGTGCAGGAACTCAGCAGGTCTAGCAGCCTCTGGACGTTCGGGGGTTTGGGTCGAGACTTTTGTCCAATCTCCCCTAGGCCCCTTTTGCTCAACGGAGAGGTGCCCCATCCACATAAATGTAAATCTCATCCCTTGGACCAGGCTCATAAGTGGGATAGAAATCTTTCCCATAGCCTTCAAAACTGTTGTGCATGCCCAAATTTAATGCAGCACTCTCGCAAGGACTGGAGTACTTTTCTGTAGGTTTAGCCTAATTTCCTAGCTTTTATATTGTGTTTTATATTGTTTATAAAGTCAGTAATTCATATTTTTCATTAAATACCACCTACTAGCTCTTGTAGACCAGGACCCAGTGTCTCTCTCCTTGCATCCGCTTTAGACACTTTATTGTTTCTGTCAAACTATATCACCTTATTCCCTTCTCTTGATTTTGTTGCATCATACAGAGTGATGGGCACCTGGAATGTGGTGCCAGAAGTGGTGGTGGAAGCAGATACGATAATGACATTTAACAGGCATTTACTTAGGCACGTGGATATGCAGTGATTGGAGGGATATGGATCACGTACAGGCAGAGGATATTAACTCTGCATTAGATTTGGCACCGACATTTGTACGACAAAGGCATGTTCATACGCTGTACTGTTCTGTATTCTATGTAATCCTGGTACAAATATCCTTATGGGGCTGTCCCACTGTATGAGCTAATTCAAGAGTTCTCCCGAGTTTCCCCTGATTCGAACTCGGAGAATTACGGTAATGGCCGCTCGCGGGTACTCGGGGCTCTCGTGGACATTTTTGAACATGTTGAAAAATCTTCACGAGTTACCGCGTTTACCGCGTTAGCGTTACGAGCTGCTAAGAGACGTCTCAAGCTCCGACGTACCCGCTACGTACATTCTACGTGCTTACCACGAGTTTGATTTTTTTTAAACTTGGGAGAGCTCTTGAATTAGCTCATAGAGTGGGACAGCTCCTTAACTTGACCAAATCTTGTTCACCTTTTCATGTCCTCTTGCACATCCCCAGTCTACTTTCTCCCTCTGACCTTTAAGTGCCTGGGCCTTGTTTTCTCGAGTGCAATTAAAAAAAAACCTCTTCTATTCATCCTCTGTCCCACTAAAGCCATTTTTTCAGTTTGCTGCTTTGACCACGTATGATATTTTGCGCTTTGATGTCAAATCACTTGGGATGATGCATCATGTCAACTGGGAGAAATATGATCTGAAAGTTAAAGCACCTTGAGATGTCTTACCATTAGTCACTAGATAAATGCAGTAATGACTGGACCTGCTGCTTGTATTTACATTTCTGTGCCTCAGTGACCTGAACGTGAGTAGTTTAGTTTGTCAGGTGTCCCGAGGTGGAGAGAAACTTTATTTTGTTGTCAGCGGAAAGACTATACATGATTACAATCAAAATGTCCACAGTTATCTAGGGTGACTGGAATATCTGCAGATTGTAAGGGCTGATTGGACTGCACTAGTTAATCTCCGTTCCATATCCATTTGCTTTGACATTTGTTTATCATTACTCTGTTTTTATTTAATATTCCAAGCTGCAAACCTGTACTTCCCAACTTTGAATTGCTTAGAAAGATACAGTGTGGAGATTGGCCCTTTGGTTACATGGATAACGTGTAAACCCCACATAGGCAGCACCCGAGGTCCGGATCAAACCCGGATCCATCGCACTGAGGCAGCAACTCTACCAGCTGCATCACTTGGCAGAAGTTGAATTTTTTTTCTGCCATATTTTTAATCACTCTGTTTATGTATTTTCTTACTATAACACCATTTTGAATGATCTTCTAAGAATTTTGCAAAGATCATTTACTTGGATCTAAAACTAAAGGCTCCAGCACAGAATCTTTGAAAGACTAGTTTGGCATTGCTTTCCTAACTATTTCCTTTCATCCACTTTGAAGTTTTCTCCAGCCTTTCTAAAGTAACTAGTGCATACTTCCTTTGGAATGCTGTTTAGGATGTTTTCATTTAGGTTTTCATCTACTAACTCAAATTTTTTAGGTTGTCAAACAATTGCTGCAGATGGTCTTTGATTTCCTCGTTAATTCCTTTCCAAAATTTAGGAAACAATAGGCAGCCTTTGTGTCTTAAGCAAATGAACTGTATAAAATTAGCATGCCTCATTTCTTTTCTCAAAGCTCCAAGTTGGCTTCATGCAAAAAGGTTTCCATTCAAGATTCATCGCAAGTGTTGAACATAGAACAGTACATCACAGGAACAGACCCTTCGGTCCACAATGTCTGTGCCAAACATGGTGAAATTAATGTCCTCAGCCTGCATGTGATCCACATCCCTCCATTCCACACGTTAATCTAAAAGGTGATTAAATACTGCTGCTATTTCTGCTTCCACCATCACCTTTGGCTGCTGCCATTCTGTGTTTTAATAGAAAATTGCCCTGCACATCATCTTTAAATATTGCTCCTCTCACCTGAAAGCTATGTCCTCTAATCTTTGATATTTCCACCCTGGGGGTGAATGCGATGCTGGCTCGAAGGGCCAAATGGCCTACTCCGGCACCTATTGTCTATTGTCTAAGATTCAGGCTAAATGTATCTCTTTGAGAGCATCCAACATCCAGCTTTTTTGGCTATTTTTCAGCAGAGAGTAACTATGAAGAGCTCGGTGCTTTTTTAAGAGGGAGAGATCGTGGCCTGCCCAACATTTTATCTTTAACTGCCTCACAAAGGTTAATTAATGACCTAAGATAGACACAAAAAGCTGGGGTAACTCGGCGGGACAGGCAGCATCTCTGGAGAGAAGAAATGGATGATGTTTTGGGTTGAGACCCTTCTTCAGGACTGGTTAGGGAAAAGGGAAATGAGTGATGTAGACAGTAATGTGGAGAGATAAAGAACAATGAATTAAAGATATGTAAAAAAGTAACAACGATAAAGGAAACAGGCCATTGTTAGCTGTTTGTAGGGTGGAAACAAAAAGTTGGTGCAACTTGGGTGGGGGAGGGATAGAGAGAGAGAGAGAGAGAGAGGGAATGCCGGGGCTACCTGAAGTGCGAGAAATCAACATTCATACCACTGGGCTGTAAGCTGCCCAAGCGAAATATGAAATGCTGTTCCTCCAATTTGTGTTTAGCCTCACTCTGTCAATAAAGGAGACCGAGGACAGAGAGGTCTGTGTAGGAATGGGAAGGAGAATTAAAGTCTCCAGCAACCGGGAGATCAGGTTGGTTCAGGCGGGCTGAGCAAAGGTGTTCCGCTAAACAATCGCCCAGTTTGGTCTCGCTGATGTATAAGAGTCCACACCTTGAACAATGGATACCATGGGCTGGAAGGTAAGGACTAGGGGTCTCTGTTGTGACTAGGGGGAGCAAGGGCGGAGCTGCGTGATACCGAGGAGACACGAGTGAGGGCCTCATCTATGATGGGAGAGGGGAATCCCCGTTCCCTAAAGAATAAGGACATCTCGGATGTCCTAGCATTGAACACCTCATTTTGGGTGTAGACGGAGGAATTTGGAGTAGGGGGTAGTCTTAGGATGGGAAGAAGTGTAGTTGAGATAGTTGTGGGAGGCAGTGGGTTTGTAATGGTGTTTCCTGTAATGCAGGCGGTGAGATCAAGAAAGGGGAGGGAGGTGTCGGAGATGCAGGATGAGTGCAGGATGAAAATTGAGTGCAGGATGAAAATTGGTGGTGAAGTTGATGAAGTCCATGAGTTCTGCATGGGTGCAGGAGGTAGCACCGATGCAATCAGCAATGCAACGGAGATAGAGTTCGGGGATAGGGCCAGTGTAGGCCTGGAACAGGGATTGTTCAACGTACCCTACAAAGATGCAGGCATAGCTGGGCCCATGCGGGTGCCCGCAGCTACACCTTGGATGTAGGAATTGGGAGGAGTCAAAGGAGAAGTTGTCGAGGGTGAGGACCACCTCCGCTAGGCAGAGTAGAGTGTCAGTGGTGGGAAATTGCAAGGTTCTGCGGTCAAGGACGAAATGGAGGGCTTTAAGGCCTTCCTGGTGAGCAATGGAGGTGTGGAGTGACTGAACGTCCATAGTAAAGATGGGGGCTCGGAAAGCGGAAGTTGCTAAAGAGACGAAGGGCATGTGAGGTATCTTGGACATAGGTCGGGAGATATTGGACCTGGGAGGATATGATGGAGTCGTGGTACGTGGAAATCATTTCCGTGGGTTAGGAGCAGGCAGAAACAATGGGTCTGCCAGGGCAGTTGTGTTTGTGGATTTTGGGGAGAAGGTAAAACTGGGCTGTGCAGGGCTGGGAAACAATATTGTTAGAGGTTTTGGAGGGCAGACAGCCAGAAGTGATGAAATCAGAAATGGTGTTTGAGATTAAGACCTGATGCCTGTCTGGGATCATGGTCCAAGGATAAGTAGGAGGAGGTGTCTGAGAGTTGTTGCCTGCCCTCAGCCCACATCGCGCCAGACTACCACGGCACCTCCCTTGGTGGTGGGTTTGATTATAATGTTAGGGCTGCTGAAGAGTGAGCGGAGGGAGGGCTGTACGTTCAGAAGGGGTGAGGTTAGAGTAGATAAGGGGAGTGGAAAAGTTGAGACGGTTGATGTCATGCCGGCTGTTCGAAATAAAGAGGTCTAGAGAGGAAAGAATGCGATTCTGGGGGGTCCAAGAGGAGGGAGACTTGTGGAGACGGGGAAGGGGTGATCACTGGGTGGTGAGGACTCCTTCCCATAGAAAAAGGCACGGAGGCAGAGGAAAAGGTCTACGTCATGGCAGACCCGGAACTCGTTGTGGTGGGGGCGGAGGTGAGCGAAGGTGAGGCCTCGGTTCCGTATCGGAAACGGGGAGGTCGGGGGGGGATGGTGAAGACACAACAAAGTTGGGGCTTGGGGACAGAGGAGAGCCGGGGAGTGGGCTCAGACTGAAGCGGGATCTGGTGGGGGGCATGGTGGGTGTTCAGAGACGAGGGTTGCGTGAGGACTATTGTGTGGGTGGGATGTGGTCAAGTTAACCTGGTTAAAAGAGGGGGAAGACCCATTACTACTGAGGTTCATTGTTACTTTTTTGCATTTCTTTCATTCATTTGGTCTATATATCTCTATATAGAGTCATAGTGATACAGTGTGGAAATCGGTCCTTTGGCCCAACTTGACCACACCGGCCAACATGTCCCAGCTACACTAGTCCTGCCTGCCTGCGTTTGGTCCATAACCCTCCAAACTTGTCCTATCCATGTACCTGATTAACTGATTCTTAAATGTTGGGATAGTCCCAGCCTTAAATACCTTCTCTGGCAGCTCGTTCCATAGACCCACCACCTGTTGTGTGAAAAGGTTACCCCTCAGATGCCTGTTAAATCTTTTCCCTTGCACATTGAACTTAAGTCCTCTGGTCCTCGATTCACCTATTCTGGGCAAGAGATTCTGTGCATCTACCCGATTTATTCCTCTTATGATTTTATACACCTCTATAAGATCGCCCCTCATCCACCTGTGCTCCAGGAATAGAGACCCAGCCTACTCAACCTCTCCCTATAGCTCAGACCCTCTAGTCCTGGCAACATCCTCGTAAATCTTCTCTGAACCCTTTCAAGCTTGACAATATCTTTGCTATAACATGGTGCCCAGAGCTGAACACAATATTCTAAATACGGTATCACCAACGTCATATACAGCTGTAACATGACCTCCTAACTGCTATGCTCAATACTCTGACTGATGAAGGCCAATGTGCCAACAGCCTTTTTGACCACCTTATCTACCTGCAACTCGACCTTCAGGGAACCATGTACCCGCACTCCTAGATCCCTCTGCTCTACAACACTCCCCAGCGGCCTACCATTCACTGTGTAGGTCCTGCTCTTGTTAAACGTCCCACCTCATCTCACAAGAAATATATCACCGTCTATATCTCTCATTTCCCTTTCCCCTGACTCTCAACCTGAAGAAAGGTCTTGACCCGAAACATCACCTATTCCTTTTCTCCAGAGATGTGGTCTGACCCGCTGAGCTACTCCAAGTTTTTATCTATCTTCGATTAATGAATGATTCTGAGTTGCAACATTGCCTGTCAAATTGCCACGGTATTTTTAAGCATTTTATTGCATGTGAGGCAATTGAAAACACTTACGATGTATCAGGCTACATCTCTTTCATAAAATGAAAGTTGAACATTCTCAGCAGGTTAAGGAGCATCTTTGGAGAGAAACAGTTGACCTTTCATCAGAGCTGGATCATCCGTGGAACACTGTAAATGCTGGAAATATGAAATAAAGACTGCCAAAAATATCTGGGTGAAGCAGTATCTGCGGAAAGGGATAAACTGAATTGTTAATACAGGTGGCTGGGCTTTTCAGAAGAGGCCAGTTCTGGCACAAACTGGAAAGGCTGGTTATCTGAAATAGTTGAATTCAACTTACCTTGTCAGAAGCGGATTTAGGTTTATTATTGTTGAATGTACAGAGGTACAGTGAAATGCTTTGTTTTGCATGGTAACCAAACTTTTCTGCATCCTCTTTCACCATCCCCAACCTTCTGGCGTGGGGAATTCCGGAGATTCACCACCCCACTGCAAAAATAATGTTTATACTTGTATCATTTCTAAAAGACCGACCGTATCATTTCTAAAAGACCGACCTAATCATGTAACCATCCCCTTGTTCGAGATTCTCCAATGATTGGAAACATCTTGACACCTCACCCCTCAATCTTCTAAACTCCAAAGAAAATAGATCAACATTTTTTAAGCATTGTCCATATTCCATAAGTCTGCTTTGACCTGTGTTCTTCCATTGCACGTTGTATAGACATAGAAACATAGAAAAATAGGTGCAGGAGTAGGCCATTCGGCCCTTCGAGCCTGCACCGCCATTCAATATGATCATGGCTGATCATCCAACTCAGTATCCCGCACCTGCCTTCTCTCCATACCCCCTGATCCCTTTAGCCACAAGTGCCACATCTAACGCCCTCTTAAATATAGCCAATGAACTGGCCTCAACTACCTTCTGTGGCAGAGAATTCCAGAGACTCACCACTCTCTGTGTAAAGAATGTTTTCCTCATCTCGGTCCTAAAGGAATTCCCCCTTATCCTTAGACTGTGACCCCTTGTTCTGGACTCCCCCAACATTGGGAACAATCTTCCAGCATCTAGCTTGTCCAACCCCTTAAGAATTTTGTACGTTTCTATAAGATCCCCCCTCAATCTTCTAAATTCCAGCGAGTACAAGCCGAGTCTATCCAATCTTTCCTCATATGAAAATCCTGACATCCCAGGAATCAGTCTGGTGAATCTTCTCTGTACCCCCTCTATGGCAAGGATGTCTTTCCTCAGATTTGGAGACCAAAACTGTACGCAATACTCCAGGTGTGGCCTCGCCAAAACAACTGCAGTAGAACCTCCCTGCTCCTATACTCAAATCCTTTCGCTATGAATGCTAACATACCATTTGCTTTCTTCACTGCAATATAAACCAATAGAGGAGAAGTCACCCTGTGCTCTCTGCCGAGTCTGTTTTCAACACATGCCAAGCAGGCCTGTGTTGATGCTGGCAGAGGTATTTAAATAGTAATTATCTGTGTGAATTACAGAAATGTCGGAATTGCTTGAGGTGTTGGTGTTGCGTTTAGTTTATTTATTTATTGTCATGTGTACCGGGGTACAGTGAAAGGCTTTTGTGTGCTAACCATTCAGTGGAAAGACAATACATGATTACAAACGAGCCATTCACAGTGTACAGATGCACGTTAAAGGGAATAACGTTTAGTGCAAGATAAAGCCAGTAATGTCCGATCACTGATGGTCCGATGGTCTCGATGGTGTGTAATATTGAGGATTACGAGTGACACTCCAGCACTCTACCCCGAAATGGCTTATTAGTTAACTTTGAACTTGAAAATAAGCTGTTTACCCTGACACTTTCCCTGCTAACAAATCTCTATCTGCCGCCACTTTCTCCGGCCTTACCACATCATATAAATCTGATGGATGTTTAAAATGTGAATTAAGATTTAATTAAAAATAATTTGGCAGCACACTTTTATGTTTTGGTCTGGTTTTGATGCTGCCTCTCGTTCATTGTGAATAATGGTTGCCATTGGCAATCTCACGGTGACATTACAACAGGGCCATTTTTGTGTGTATACTGAAAACAGAATGCAGTTGAGAGTGAGTAGTGAACTTGGCACAGAGATTCAATAAACTCTCCAGGGTTAGTTACTTCAGTCCCAGTGATTTATGATCAAATGTGACTGAGTTTTCCATTTGCCCCAAAAAGAATTTGGTTGTGAGCAAATCTGGCATTGAGCCGAGCCAAGTTTGATTTTGATCGGTTTTTGAAAATGAGTATAAGAAGTACAATGTTGCACGATGTTCTTGGCTGCTTCCCTGATGCAGAGATTAGTGCATGTTAGCATTGAGATACTGCAACTTTTTAACACCAGTACCAATTAAACCGTCCCTCGTGAGCTGGGTTGCAGTCCTGTATCTTTTGCCATGACCTCTCCCTCCCACCATATTATTCTGGGGTGGCACAGCAGTAGAGTTGCTGCCTTACAGTGCCAGAGACCCGGGTTCGATCCTGACTAGGAATGCTTGTCTGTACGCAGTTTGTGCATACTCCCTGTGACTCTGGGTTTTCTCCGGGTGCTCCCACATTCCAAAGACGTGCAGGTTTGTAGGTTAATTGGCAGCTGTAAATTGTCCCGAGTGTGCCGGCTGGTGTTAGAGTATGGGGTGATCGCTGGTCGGTGCGGACTTAGTGAGCTGAAGGGCCTGTTTCTGCGCTGTGTCTCTAAAGGGAGCCCGATTAATCCATCCTTGGATCATCCCTCTTCCTCATCTCTGCATTGACAGCAAAATCAAAACACTTGTCTGTGTTTGGCAGCAGGCCTGCTTCTCCCTCTCTGCTGTATATGTGCTGCTGGAATGTCTGACAGCCGGCGAGCCACAATTTGCTTATTGGGAATAAGAAAACGGCCACCTGCCACGAGACGTCACCTGTCCATTCTGCACAGATGTTACCTGGCCCGCTGAGTTCCTCCAGTACTTGTCTCCACCTTCAGCCCTTATCAATTTGCTTCTCATTCTACTTGCATCTCCAGCTGCTCTTTGATAAATGCAGAGTTCAGGTTCTCATCCCATGACCACACCCTCCCATCAGAACTGTATCTGGCTCTAACCCACCTCAATCTATCTACTGTGATCTCCTGTTTTTCACCTCCACATTTGTAGTTCTGTGCGCATCTAGTTGGTTTCCCCCTGAAACTCCACTTGATTAGCAACCCCCTTAAATAGTGGTGTCTTGTTTGTCAGCTTTCCTTAAAATACTTTTGGTTCAGCATTTACTTTGGTCATGTAATGCCACTTCGAAAGGCAGTTTGTAAATTTGAAGTGATATATTTTGTGAAGTGAGCCTTTTACTAGCAACACAATTTGCAGAGCCTTTTATTCCCTGGATAGGGGAATTGAGAACTGGAGGTGAGAGGAAAAAGATTTCATAGGAAGCTGAGGGGCAACTTTTTCTAACAGAGGTGTTGGGTCGATTGAACGAGTTGCCAAAGAAAGTGGTTGAGGCAGGTACAATAATTTGTAGATCTTTGAACGGGTGCACAGATTGGAAAGGTTTAGAACGATATGGGCCAAATGCGGGGCAAATGGGACTAGCTTAGATGGGGCTTCTTTGTCAGCATGACCGATTCTAATTATATTTTAAAAGAGAAGTCATTGCATAAACCGAAAGCCACATCTGAAGCTCACGCGGGCAGCACAGCTGAGCTTAAAGGATAGTCGTTTGGGAAATCATAGTTGTGATTCCTTACCGTACCAATTCTATGTTGTGCATGTTTGTTCAAAAATAGCTGGTCATGATGACATGCCTTGCTTTCAAACCTTGATGGTGTATCTAAGAAAATGAAGGTGCTCATTTTGCTCGGCAATTACACTGACGTTATTGCATGTTTATGGGGCTGGAATTAAATTTAGGACTCCAAGTTGCAGGAACCCGCGTTTTATATTGCGGTGGTGGTTAGGCTGATTACTACTTCATTGAAGGGAGCTTTGGAACACGATGACGTTGTGAAAAGTTCAGTAGAATGTTTCTGAACTGAAGTGCCAGTGACATTCTTTGTAATCAGAAGTTATGACATCTGTCATTGCTGACATTTTTAAAAAATGCCTAAACAAAGTGCTTTCTACTGGTAGCATCTTACAAATGTGTGGTATGGCTCAATACAGGGTGGTAGTATGCTACGTAAAAAGCTGGAACAATTTTGATGTTTGCCGCCTGACTTAGTCTCCTTGGATTCGAGTCAGAAAACCCGTTTACTTCTATTGATTATAATGAAGTCGTTGCTGATGAGGTACAGGACATGGACTTGGGTGTGATATCTTGTGGAAACAAGGAACTGCAGATGCTGGTTTGTGCAAAAGGTCACAAAGTGCTGGAGTAACAGGACAGGCTGCATCTCTGGAGAACATGGATAGGTGATGTTTTGAGTGGGAACCCTTCAGACTGGGCGTGATATCAATGTAAGGGAACACATGCAGAAGGAATAGTCACCGAGGTCACGTGTCAGAGGGCCTGCTCTGAGCTTCACCGATGAAGTGGGATGTTTTGGAATGGCGGTGTAAATGTTCTTTCAATGTATTGGGAACAGATATTAAGTTTTTGCCAACAAATTCCTTAAGGTTCTAGGGATGTCATAGTTATACGGTCTTGAAACGGCCTTTCAGCCCAACTCAACCACGTTCTGATCCATATTCACGTCTGATCCATATCCCCCTAACCCTTTCTTATCCATGCACCTTTCCAAATGTAGTTTAAATGTTATGGTACCTACCTCAACTGTCTCGAGCAGCTCGTTCTATACCCACCACCCTATGTGTTTCTCATATTCCAATTAAATTCGAATCTCACCGTCAACCTAGCGCCTCTGGTTCTTGGTTTCCCCTACCCTGAGGAAATAGTGTGCTTTCACCCTATCTATTCCCCTCATAATTTTATACATCACTAAAAGATCAGCCTTCAGCTTCCTGTGCTCCAAGGAATAAAGTTCCAGCCTGCTTAACCTCTCGTCCCTCGAGTTCTGGCAACATCCAAGTAAATTTCTGTATTCTCTCCAGCTTAATGGCAACTTTTCTATAGCAGGGTGACCAAAACTGAACACAGTAATCCAAGTGCAGCCGTAACAAGGTTTTGTACAACTGTAAATAACGCCTCCACACTGAGCCTCCTGACGTGCAGTCCTGAAAGAGAAACCTGCATTTATCGTGCTCTTGGAAAATCCATACTATAAAGTACGTATGGGTTTTCCAAGAGCCTTAAAAACACTATAAAACTTTATAAAGTGCTGTTGACATACTGAACATACTGGCAAATTCATTTCAGACGATTTGGCAATGGAGGGGAAGAAAATCTGGTTGGTTTACCCAACAGTTTTACATAACCAACTACAGGCACTGTTAAAGCAGAAAAAGCGAGAAGTGCTCTGACCAGGAAGTTCTTGTGGAGGGAGAAATGAAGCCAGTGCTTCAAGTTTGTAACAACTGCAAGCTGACTGAGCATTGTCAATTTGGTGCTTAACATCTAAATTAGTCAGAGTTGCAGACTCATTGACTTAGATGCTAGCTAATTTCGCCCCTGCAACCACAGGAGATGCAACAGCTGTCCCTTTACCTACCCCCCCCCCCCCCCCCCCCCCCGACTCCATCCAAGGACCCAAACAGTCTTTCCAGGTGAGGCGCATGTTCACCTGCACCTCCCCCAACCTCATCTACTGTATCCGCTGTTCCAGGTGTCAACATCGGCGAGACCAAGCGCAGGCTCGGCGATCGTTTCGCTGAACACCTCCGCTCAGTCTGTCTTAACTTACCTGATCTCCCGCATGCTCACCACTTCGACTCACCCTCACATTCCCAATCTGACCTTTCTGTCCTGGGCCCCCTCCATTGTCAGAGTGAGGGCCCAGCGCAAATTGGAGGAACAGCGCCTCGTATTTTGCTTGGGCAGCTTACACCCCAGCGGTTTGAACATTGACTTCTCTAACTTCAAATAGCCCTTGCTTTCTCTCTCTCTCCATCCCCTCCCCCTTTCCAGTTCCCCCACCAGTCTTACTGTCTCCAACTACATTCTATCTCTGCCCCCCCCCCCCGGACATCAGTCTGAAGAAGGGTCTCGACCCGAAACGTCATCCATTCCTTCTCTCCAAAGATGCTGCCTGTCCTGCTGAGTTACTCCAGCATTTTGTGTCTACCTAGCTAATTTTTTCTGCAGGGCGACGTCAGGTGCCTGTGCTGAATGACCTGTGTTTAATCATGTTGCGAATTTGTACACTGCTGTAAAATGTGAATGGATCTGAATTTGGAATTCCCTGGCACAGAGTGCAGAGTGTTAGTGAGACAGTGGGTGACGCGATAGTCCCCTGTGCAAATACAGTGAAGAGGCGGGTGCGGGGAGCTGATATTTGCGAGAGGGCTTGCGGGAATCTCGTTGATGAATGTGACCCACTGTCCTTGTTCCATTTTTTTCCCGGAAGTTACAAACAGTATTTTGGGTGCCATTTAACAAGCCGTGCGAATCCAAGTTGTTATAATCTGTGGCACAGTTGGAACGAAATAGCCGGGTTTACAGGTGTCCTTGGCAAATAGGAAGGGATATAGATAATGGCACTGCCCTTCATTGGGTATTTACTGTTTAGAAATGTGCTTATTTTGAAACCAGATCATTCGAAGCAATTTTCCTGCACTGGAATGTAGAACGTAGAACTGTACAGGAACTATATTCCTGCACAGGAACACAGTTTTATAGTGGTCATTGCCTGAGCATGCTGCTGGAGGTGGTGGTGGAGGCAGAGGCAGAAACAGCAGTAGCATTTAAAAGATGGATATGTCCGTGGATATGCAAGGAACGAAGGATGCGGAGCACGTGCAGTCATAGGAGATTAGTTTAACTTGGCGTCATGTTCGGTACAGACATTGCGGGCTGAAGGGCCTGTTCCTGTGCTGTACTGATCTGTGTTCTATGAGTGGGCATGATTGACGAAACTGCCTCTTTTTGTACTGCATCCTATTAATGTATAAACTCTCCTCAAGTAATCAAAAGTTTGATTTTTATAAGTTGCTGCACTCTAGCGCGCTATTGTTGCTGGTATTGACATTCAATGGCTTGTCCCGTCTCCCCCCACCCCCCTTCCTGTGCACCCTCATTGATTATCAGTTGGGTGATAGTTGAGATGCGTGGAAACTGTAACGACCACTGAAACTTAACCTGGACACCCCTTCCTTGAGTTTTCGGAGCAGCTGCTTCCTTTAGCACTGATGTAGGACTGCAAAATACATCCCAATGACAGGTGCGGAAACATTTGTCTACTTGGGTGGTTGAATGAATGTTGGGACACTGATCATCGGTGTGCGGTCCCTTCAGTGGTATTGAACTCGACACTTGAAACAATGTTAAACTGCAGGGGTTGGCTTTAGTTACCTGTACATGGGTGGGATGGCGCAACGTTCAAGTGAGCTGGCTAGTTACTTTTTTGGTGTACTGGGTGTGTTGTATAATGTGGATGGGAGGGAACTGGGATCGCTGGCACGACTGTTCATTTCTGTTTACGTCCAGGAAAATTGTACCCTTCACAGAGATAGTTTAGTCTGAATTTAAATGTGTGTCTTCCATGTCTCATTGCACTGTATCTTTTCTTTTCCAGGTTCCATTGTTAAATATTTTTTAAGATATGAAAATAAAATATTATTTTATCACTATTTCATTGGTTCTGTGTGTGTTTCCTTCAGTTATTTATCTTTTCTCATTTATCATCCGAAAAGAGACTGTTCCGCAGCCTTCATTAGATTAAAGGCAAGGGGGGGGAGATCGAGTATACAAATAACTCCTTGCTATTAATGCAGACTCGGTTCCTGTATTGATAGTATACCGGTCCTATATATTGCTGTGTCTGAAAACTTCCAGTAGAAATAGTAACGGTTTGGAAAGAGTTGGACAGATTCCAAGAAATGCACGGTGCTCTCTCTACATTCGTATCCCTCCAGAATGATCACACCTTGAATCCTAATACTGTTTGTGCAGTCTCATTGTGGAAGCAGATGATTCGGTTTACTGCTCTTGGAATGAAGAGATCAAATACGTGCTGGCTTTCTAAATCCTGCAGAAAAATGTGAGGCCGTACATCTTTTATGCCTGCCTTTATTGAACAAACAACTGGTTTGCATTCAGACACAAAGAGCTCGAGGGTAACTGGAATATAAACAGGACCATTTCTCTCTCCACAGATGCTGCCTGACCTACTGAGCACTTCCAGAATATTTTTATTTTCATTTTATTCTCTTACTCCTAACTGGAATTTTCCTGTCAAATGAAGAGGTGTTCTGGGGCATGAGTGACAATGGAGGGGAAGAAAAACCATTTTGGATTCATCTACTCGTGTTGAACAAGCTCTTGGTCCTTGTAGTCAGCTGATTCAAGTTGCTGCTGTATGAGAAAAGAATCCATTAATCAGCCTTGTTGTCTCAGAACATGCAGGGAATCTTCCAGGGTATTTTGCTTTCTGTTTAGCTTCCCTGCTAAGTATTTCTGGATTGATTGATGTCATTAAAAGGCCAGAGAGGTGGCTGCTGCATAGATATGTGTCGAGAGGTGTAATTCTGTGGGTGGGAATGGCTTCTCCTGTAACTCTCAAACATGCCCCGTCTACCGTGCTACCGTGACAACCAGGGTAGCTTGGGATATCCAGTGGATGGGGCAGATTGGAGACAAGGAACTGCAGATGCTGCAATCTTGAATGAAACGCACAGTGGAAATAACTCAGCAAGTCGGGCAGCATATAACCATATAACAATTACAGCACGGAAACAGGCCCTCTTGGCCCTTCCAGTCCGTGCCGAACATTTATTTTCCCCTAGTCCCATCTACCTGCACTCAGACCATACCCCTCCATTCCCTTCCCGTCCATATACCTATCCACTTTACTTTTAAATGTTAAAATCGATCCTGCCTCCACCACTTCTGCTGGAAGATCATTCCACACAGCCACCACTCTCTGAGTAAAGAAGTTCCCCCTCATGTTACCCCAAAACTTCTGTCCCTTAATTCTCATGTCATGCCCTCTTGTTTGAATCTTTCCTGCCGTCAATGGGAAAAGCTTATCCACGTCAACTCTGTCTATCCCTTTCATCATTTTAAAGACCTCAATCAAGTCCCCCCTTAACCTTCTGCACTCCAAAGAATAAAGACCTAACTTGTTCAACCTTTCTCTGTAACTTAGTTGCTGGAACCCAGGCAACATTCTAGTAAATCTCCTCTGTACTCTCTCTATTTTGTTGACATCCTTCCTATAATTAGGCGACCAAAATAACACCATACTCCAGAATTGGTCTTACCAATGCCTTGTACAATTTTAACATTACTTCCCTACTCCTGTATTCAATGCTCTGATTTATAAAGGCCAGCACACCAAAAGCTTTCTTTACCACCCTATCTACATGCGATTCCACCTTCATACGAGGACGTGGGGTCAGGTTGGGGGGGGGGGAGAGAGATTTAATAGGAATCTGATGGATAACTTCTTTACACAAAGGGTGATAGGTGTGTGGAACAAACTGCCAGAGCAGTTAGTTAAGGCTGTATCCCACCGTTTAAGAAACATTTAGATGGGTGCATGGATAGAGCGATATGGGCCAAATACAGGCAGGTGTAACTAATGCAGATAGGGTATAATTCGTAGATTATTATGAACTTGATTCTAGGATGAAGGGAGGGTGAACAACCTCACCTTTGGCTTCTGTTCCTGCTATTGCAATTACTTTTGCTCTTGGTTGCTTGGCCTCCAGTTGCTTGTTTCCTTCGCTCCATAGATGCTGCCGCACCCACTGCATTTCTCCAGCACCTTTGCCTACCTTAGATAGGGCAAGTTGAGCCGAAGGGCCTGTTTCCACGCTGTAAGACTCTGAATCTGTGACTATCTTTGGTAGTAGTTTGAAGAAGGATTCTGACCCAAAACATGGCCTGTCCCTTCCCCCCAGAAATGCTGCCCAACCTGCTGGGTAGCTCCACATTGTTTTGTGTGTGTGGGCATGATTGGGTGGTGGTATGGTGTTTTATTATAGTCACGGGTACCAGTGAAAAGCTAGCTTTGCATGCAATCTAGTAATCATACTGCACATGAGTACAATCAAGTCATTCAAACCAGTGCCTTCCTGGAAGCTGCTGCTTGAGTTTATTTGGTTAAAGACCTGCAATATCCACTTGTTGATGAGAATTATTTTCTCCCACAGAGGCAATATTCTTAAAATATTCTTGTCCATGTAATGTCTTGCCATGGAAGATCTTGAATTGCTTTGCCTATTTCAGGAATCTGGTGTCAGCCACGGAAATGATGTGGCCCATCCATTGGCAGGCACTGACCCTTTGGCCCAACTAACCATCAGACTCCCATTTACTCCAATCCCATTGTATTCTCTGCATATTCCCTCCTAGATAATTTCCTCCCGGATTCTACCACTCGCCTACGTGCGAGTGGCAATTTACAGTGGCCAGTTAACCCTCAAACCTGCACGGCTTTCGGATGTGGGAGGAAACCGGAGCACCAAACAGAAGCACACGACGAACATGCAGACTACACAGCACCAGAGGTCACAATCAAAACCTGGCTTGCTGGTGCAATAGGATGGCAGCTCTATCTAAACCACTATGCCTTGACATAAGGGAGAGGTCACTGACTTTGATTTGCTTTACTGTGCTAATGGATTTGAAGGATTTTGCAAGAACAGTATTAGTAAGAGCTTCAAAAGTGCTTTGAAGCTGCACTTGGTAATCCTTGTCTCCGTTGTGTAGGGGGGGTGGGGGGGGGGGGGGGGGGGGGATCATTGGCTGTGTGACTGATCTGTGTGCCACATTAATGCACACTTTTCCTGAGGCTTCAGCATACTTTCATCATCAATGTCTGCGTTTGCTGGAAAGTGACTCCAGAGTAACAGAAAGCTTTTATTTGTGGATGATTTAGAGATGATTCTTGCTGATATAAGGAGTTGTGCAATGGGGGCTGGATGGTAGAGGATGCTGGTGTTCCAGATGTGTAGTGTAAGGCCCTTTCTACAACTTTATTCAATGAATGAGTCGGCAGTAGCTTTGAGCTTGGCTTCTTAGGAACCTGATTATTCCCAGGTTATTATGAACCTGATTCTAGGATGAAGGGAGGGTGGACAACCTCACCTTTGCCTTCTGTTCTTGCTATTGCTGTTGCTCTTGGTTGCTTGGCCTCCAGTTGAAACGTTCTCCATACGGTAGTGCAGGAGCATACCCACTTGGAGCACATGTGCATATTTTTAAAACTACCAGAACAAGCCTGGATTTGGACAGTGGCGCAGCTGGTAAAGCTCTGCCTCACAGCGCCAGAGACCCAGATTCGATCCTGACCTCGGGTGCTGTCTGTGACCGTATGAGTTCTCCCTGTGACCGCGTGGGTTTTCTCCGGGTACTCTGCTTCCTCCCACATCCCAAAGACATGTGGGTTTGTAAAGTTAATTGCCCTTAGTGTGTAGGCCATGGATGAGAAAGCGGGATAACCTAGAACTAATGTGAACGGGTGATGGATGGTTGGTGTGGGCCTGTTTCCATGTTGTATCTCTGAACTAAACACAATTAGTGGAGACAATGTGTACACAAGGTAGCTCTACTGAGTATTTATGGATTAGATTCAAGAGAGTTTATTGTCATGTGTCCCTGATAGGACAATGACATTCTAGCTTTGCTGCAGCACAACAGAACATAGTAGGCATTGACTACAGAACAGATCAATGTGTCCATATACCATTATATACATATATACACACATGAATAAATAAACTGATAACGTGCAAATAACGGATAATGGGCTATTAATGTTCAGAGTTTTGTCCGAGCCAAGTTTAATAGCCTGATGGCTGTGGGGAAGGTGCTATTCCTGAACCTGGTTGTTGCAGTCTTCAGGCTCCTGTACCTTCCTCCTGAAGGTAGCAGGGAGATGAGTGTCTGGCCAGGATGGTGTGGATCCTTCCAGGATAGGTGACGTTTGGGTCCTGAAGGAAATCATGGCTAATGGCAGGAATGTTAGAAACCAGGGGGTGTTGTTTTCAGGTGGTTGAAAGAACAAGAATCAAGAGTACTTAATTACTGGCAATTAATTGCATGTACAAAGGACATTTATGATCACATACACCAAATGGTGTAGTGAAATTTGACGTGCCAATGCAGCACACGAATAAAGATAAGGCACAACATTAAAGAATTTAACAATAAACATTAAAAACATCCCCCCACAATGGTTCCCACTGTGAGGGAAGGCAGCATAGTCCAGTCCCATCCCCTGTTCACCCATATTCGGGCCTATTTGTGGCCTCCGCAGCCAGTCCAATGTTTTCAGGCCCTCTTGCCGGAAAGCTGGAACTCCGGCGTCGGGTGAACACTCCTCAGCGGCCTGGAGAGGCCGCTTTCGCCCCGGAGACCGCGTCACCCGAAGTCCTTGGGCCGCGTTGGCTGGAGTTCCGACTCTGGCGGTCCCGGATCCCAGGCTCCGCGGCTGGTCGCCCGCGGCCACAGCACTCCGGAGCTTACCGCACGGCGACCCGGCAAGGCAACGCCAGCTCCGTGTTGGTGTCCCAGCGCTGTGCCGCCGCAGAAGCTGCAGTCCCGGCTGGTCCCGACAGGAAGCGCCGCTCCAAACCGATGGTAGGCTGCGAGGGGGGGGGGGGTGGGGAGGAGGAAAGCTGCCTCTCCGACCAGGTAAGGACCAGGAAATAAAGTTTCTCCCTTCTCCCCCCCCCCCCCCCCACCCACCCCCCCACCCACATAAAAGACCTCCAAAACAAACACTTGAACTCATTAAAAATAAAAGGTGAAAAGACTAACAGCTGCTGGCAGGGCAGCCATCCTCGACGGCGCCCCCTACGGATTTGCGTCCCCTACAGCGCCCCCAACTGGCAATAGAACACTGAATTAACCAGCTGCAGTGGTGTTGTGCGAATTGCTCTTTGGGAAGGATGCCGTGGCTATGGGAATGGTGCAAAGGAAATTTGCTACAGTGGTATTTGCCATGATTAAGGAGGGACCTGGGTTATATGAGGATATTGGAATTTTTATAATGAAGAATGGATGAGTGAAAAATGTAAGAGTTCAAAATCTTGAAGGATTTGATATAGGTACGGTGAAAGGTAATGGAGACACGAAACTGCAGATGCATATTGTGTGGATGAGACTCTGCAGTGCTGGAGTAACTCAGTGGGTCAGGCAGCATCTCTGGAGGACATGGATAGGTGACGTTTTGGGTCCTGAAGGAAGTCATGGTTTCATACTTTTGAGTCTGACGAAGAGTCCCAACCCAAATTGTTACCCAAATAACAAAAAGTTCTTTCAGCACTTGGAGTTTTAGGTGAAAGCTAATGGCAGGAATGTTAGAAATCAGAGGGCATTGGTTTCAGGTGGCTGAAAGGACAAGAATCAAGAGTGCTTAATGACTGGCAATTAATTGCATGAACTGGCAATCGAACAATGAATTTCGTGTTTGTTGCAATGTAACAAGCCCATAATTGCAATAACACAGATAAAAATGTAATCAATAATACACTAACCAACAAGCAAAATACTAGGTACCACAGTGCAAAAGCAAAGTCTAGAATACAACCCATAGAGGCCCAAAGGTCATAGCTGCTGAGGCTAGTGTTGTTCTTGAACCTGGTGGTCACAGTTTTCAGGCGCCTGTATCATCGTCTATATGGTAGCAGCAAGGATGGCCAGGGAGGTGGGGGTCTTTGTTTCACCAGAGGCAACACGGGGACATTTTCCTTTCAGAGCAAGTTGCTGTGATGCAAAGTGTGTTGCCAGAATGGGAGATTGGAGCAAATACATTGAGATGTCACTTTCAGAGCGGGAGAATGGAGAGGGACTGGACGCATGGAATTGTTGGGATAGCTCCATGAAAACTGGTGCAGGCAGCAGGATCAAATTGCCTACTGCGCTGAATAAATTGAGACTGTGCCCCTTCAGTAGGGAAAGCTATACTGCTGGATGGTTTACATCTGTGGGTCCAGAGTTCCATATGGGTCTTAAAATGAATAGTTATAATTGCCTCCTGTGAGCTGTATTGCATAGCGGTAGTTGTTAAGTTGTAACATGGACACCAGCACAATCCCTTCTAAATATTTGGATTTATTTTATCATATTCCCTTATGTTCACATTATTAGTTTATTCTGTAACATTTGCCGTTTTTAAAATTCATTAGAATGGCCCACTGTCTATCTTCCCTGCCACCTCTTCAATTTAAACTGGCCATTTTTGATCTTTTTTTTTTCCAGTTCTGACTGTTTCCCTTTCCAGGATTGCTACTTGACATGAATATTTTCAGCTTTTAGAGTTTCAAGTTATACTGCATGGAAACAGGCCCTTCAGCCCAACTTATCCATTCTGGCTAAGTTACCTTTCAGATTTCCAGCATCTGCAGGTTTTATTGTTTTTAAAGTCCACAGTTGGGATGGAATCTGCTTTAGCTAATATAGCTTTTCACCAGTGGTGGTTGGCCTTGTAAACATCTTTGAAATATTTTAGGATCATTGATTCTCTGCCACTTTAAAACTGACATGATCATTTAGCCTCTCCAGAAGGACTTCACTTTGATGTATAAGGCGTTTTGCCACAGTTTTCTGAGGAAAATGCAGAAGTGGAATGTCGAACAGGGGCAGGACCTACACAGTAAATGGTAGGCCTCTGGGGAGTGTTGTCGAGCAGAGGGATCTAGGTGTACAGGTGCATGGTTCCATGAAGGTCGAGTCACAGGTAGATAAAGTGGTCAAAAAGGCTTTTGGCACATTGGCCTTCATCAGTCAGAGTATTGAGTATAGAAGTTGGGAGTTGCAGTTATATAAGACATTGGTGAGACCGCATTTAGAATATTGTGTTCAATTCTGGGCACCATGTTATAGGAAATATATTGTCAAGCTTGAAGGGTTCAGAAAAGATTTACGAGGATGTTGCCAGGACTAGAGGGTGTGAGCTATAGCGAGAGGTTGAGTAGGCTGGGTGTCTATTCCATGGAGAGCAGGAGGATAAGGGGAGATCTTATAGAGGTGTATAAAATTATGAGAGGAATACATCGGGTAGATGCACAGAGTATTTTACCCAGAGTAGGGGAATGGAGGACCAGAGGACATGGGTTGAAGGGGAAAGGATTTAATAGGAATCCAAGGGGTAACTTTTTCATACAGAGGGTGGTGGGTGTATGGAACAAGCTGCCAGAGGAGGTCGTTGAGGTTGGGACTATCCCGTTGTTTAAGAAACAGTTGGGCAAGTACATGGATAGGACATGTTTAGAGGGATATGGACCATACGCAGGCAAGTGGGACTAGGGTAGCTGGAACATTGTTGGCCGGTGTGGGCGAGTTGGGCCGAAGGGCCTGTTTCCACACTGTATCACTCTATGACTCTAAGTACCTGTCCACGCTCAGTCTCCCTTGTCCTTACAACCTCATGGTTGTAACCATATAACAATTACAGCACGGAAACAGGCCTTCTCGGCCCCTCCAGTCCGTGCTGACCATTTATTTTCCCCTAGTCCCATCTACCTGCACTCAGACCATACCCCTCCATTCCCTTCCCGTCCATATACCTATCCACTTTACTTTTAAATGTTAAAATCGATCCTGCCTCCACCACTTCTGCAGGAAGATCATTCCACACAGCCACCACTCTCTGAGTAAAGAAGTTCCCCCTCATGTTACCCCTAAACTTCTGTCCCTTAATTCTCATGTCATGCCCTCTTGTTTGAATCTTCCCTACCCTCAATGGGAAAAGCTTATCCATGTCAACTCTGTCTATCCCTTTCATCATTTTAAAGACCTCAATCAAGTCCCCCCTTAACCTTCTGCGCTCCAAAGAATAAAGACCTAACTTGTTCAACCTTTCTCTGTAACTTAGTTGCTGGAACCCAGGCAACATTCTAGTAAATCTCCTCTGTACTCTCTCTATTTTGTTGACATCCTTCTTATAATTAGGCGACCAAAATTGTACACCATACTCTTACCAATGCCTTGTACAATTTTAACATTACTTTCCTACTCCTATATTCAGTGCTCTGATTTATAAAGGCCAGTACACCAAAAGCTTTCTTTACCACCCTATCTACATGCGATTCCACCTTCAGGGAACTATGCACAGTTATTCCTAGATCTGTCTGTTCCACAGCATTCCTCAATTCCCTACCATTTACCATGTACGTCCTATTTTGATTTGTCCTGCCAAGATGTAACACCTCACATTTATCAGCATTAAACTCCATCTGCCATCTTTCAGCCCACTCTTCCAAATGGCCAAAATCTCTCTGTAGACTTTGAAAATCTACTTCATTATCCACAGCACCACCTATCTTAGTATCATCTGCATACTTACTTATCCAATTTTCCACCCCATCATCTAGATCATTGATGTACATGACAAACAACAGTGGACCCAACACAGATCCCTGAGGCATCCCACTGGTCACTGGCTTCCAACCTGACAAACAGCCATCCACCATTACTCTCTGGCATCTCCCATTCAGCCACTGTTGAATCCATCTTGCTACTCCACCATTAACACCCAAAGATTGAACCTTCTTAACCAACCTTCCATGGGGAACCTTGTCAAAGGCCTTACTGAAATCCATATAGACAACATCCACTGCTTTACCCTCATCAATTTCCCTAGTAACCTCTTCAAAAAATTCAAGGAGGTTTGTCAAATATGACCTTCCAGGCACAAATCCATGTTGACTTCTTGATCATACCCTGTTTATCCAGATGCTTATATATATTATCTCTAAGTATCCTTTCCATTAATTTGCCCACCACTGACGTCAAACTAACAGGTCTATAATTGCTAGGTTTATTCTTTGAACCCTTTTTAAACAATGGAACAACATGCGCAGTACGCCAATCCTCCGGCACTATTCCCGTTTCTAATGACATTTGAAATATTTCTGTCATAGCCCCTGCTATTTCTACACTAACTTCCCTCAATGTCCTAGGGAATATCCTGTCAGGACCTGGAGACTTATCCACGTTTATATTTTTCAAAAGTGTCAGTACTTCCTCCTCTTTGAATCTCATAGTTTCCATAGCTACTCTTCTTTTTTCCCTTACCTCACAGAGTTCAATATCCTTCTCCTTGGTGAATACCGAAGAAAAGAAATTGTTCAATATCTCCCCCATCTCTTTTGGCTCTGCAGATAGCTGTCCATTCTGGCTCTCTAATGGTCCAATTTTATCCCTCGTTATCCTTTTGCTATTAATATAGCTGTAGAAACCCTTTGGATTTACTTTCACCTTTCTTGCTGCAAAAAACTACCCTGCATACATTTAACAAACTCCAAACCATCCAGCCCATTTACAGAATGTGTTTCCCAGTCTATTTTTGGAAAATTGAAATCTCCCACAATCACTACCTTGTGCTTACTACTAATATCTGCTATCTCCTTACATATTAGCTCTTCCAATTCTGGCTCCCCATTTGGCGGTCTATAATACACCCCTAAAAGCGTTGCTACATCGTTCCCACTTCTCAGTTCCACCCAAATAGCCTCCCTAGACGAGCCCTCTAATCTATCCTGCCAAAGCACTGCTGTAATATCTTCTCTGACAAGCAATGCAACCCCTCCACCTCTGGTCCCTCCAATTCTATCACACCTGAAGCAACGAAATCCTGGAATATTTAGTTTCCAATCACAACCCTACCCCAACCATGTTTCACTGATTGCCACATCATATTTCCAGGTGTCAATCCAGGCTCTAAGTTCATCCATCTTTCTTACAATGCTCCTAGCATTAACATATACACATTTTAGAAACCCACCATCCCTTATTCTCTGTTTATTATCTTTTTCCTCTTTCTCGCCTACATTTTGGGTCCGAGTGCTTCCCTTCTCTGCCTCTTGCCCCTCACCGCGTCCCCTAGCCCCCTCTACCCGAGTCCCTCCCCCCAGCCTTTCTAGTTTAAAGTCTCCTTTGCAAATCTCCCCGCCAGGATATTGGTTCCCCTTGGGTTGTAGTACCTCGTTGCAGTACCTCATTCAGTTGGAGTTTGTCCTGGGAATAAAGGGCTTTTCTCTCGCCCCCACCCCTCCTTTCTCCCCCAAAAGAGATTGGCACCTGGTGGCAGTCTTGAGGGCTACTATATCGCATTTGTCACATTACATTGTCACTTGAGGTTGGCTTGATTGTATCTATGTGTGGTATCATCTGATTTGAATGGATAGCATGGAAAACAAAGCTTTTCATTGTACCTCAGTACACATGACAATAAATAACCTAAACCTAAACCAAGAGAAAATTCTAGTTTTGAGGTCAGAACCTCTTGCTGAAGATCAAATGATCAAAATGGAAACATCCATTGTAAGATGTGCTTTCTCTTCTGACTATGCAATGTTTTCCTAAAGACCAATTAGAATAGTGTGTTCTTGCACATTCTCCCACACAAGAATAATTTCACTTAGTTTTCCCATTTGCTTTGGTTGAATGGGCCACAATCATCATTTGGTTCTCCATGTCCCTACGTTCTTGGAACAAGCTTACTTGTTTTTTCAGTTATATAATATTGGGTTTCTGATTTTCAAGAACATGCCCTGCCTGCCATGCAAGCTTGATTGGCTGAGATTATATTTCACATTTAACTTGAACTCATTTGTGAAATATCATTCCAGTGACTTGATATGTAAATTTGTCTGAAGAATTTGTCCCAACCAGAAATGCTGTTGACTGAGCTGGGAGGTGCACTTGTCACAGAAACGCCTAATGGCATTATTTGCGGCAAGCGCGACCAAACTGGCAGTGAGGGCCGGGCGGAGGTCGGGTGATCCCTGTACAGGGCAGTTCCCACCAGCATTCTCCTGCATGCGGCAAGCGCGGCTAAACCGGCAGCGAGGGCCGCGCGGAGGTCGGGTGAGTGGCACAATGCGGCGCAAAGTGAGGCAAACTTGGAGCGAAGTCTGAAAGGTAAGTTTGCCAGGACAGAGAGGGGCACACAGAGAGGGGCACAGAGGCACACACACACAGAGGGCCACGGAGGCACCTACAGAGAGGGTCACGGAGGCACGACATCGAGACGGTGTGTAATGCGTCGAGGCGACTGCGAGCCGACAAGCCGTTGCCGCGCGGAATTTTTGAACGTGGTCAGTTTTTCGGAGCCCCGTGCGATGTCGGGACAAACTCCGCACGGTTCCGGCGATCGAAGTGGGATCGGCCACGCGACGGCGGACGGCTCAAGCGACCACGTTGCATGCTGGTTGGACAGGCCCGTAAGATCCCTCTGCATGTAAACAGTGTGAAGGGTTTTGCCGTTAATTGTATATTTTTCTCCTTGCACTTGACCTCCCAAAGTGCATCACCTCACACTTGCTCGGATTGGATCACAGCCCAGCAATCTTGGTGTTATCTGCAAATTTACTAACCAACATGTCAACAGGTTAAAGGGTGCAGAGAGGATTTAAGAGGATGTTGCCAGGATTCGAGGACCCGAGCTTGAACAGGGGACCTAAGATTGGGCTAGCTAGAAGTTTATTTTTTGGAGTGCAGGAGGCTGAGGGGTGAATTTATAGATGTGTTTAAAATTACGAGGGGAATGGATGGAGTGAACGCACACGGATTGGGGAATCAGGAACTAGAGGGCTTTGCTTAATGTGAGAAGGAAAAGACTTAATAGAAAGCTAGGGGTAACTTTTCCACGCAGAGGGTGGTGGGTATATGGAACAAGCTGCCAGGGGGGGATAGGTGTGGTAGGTACGATGACAATTAAGTCATTTGGGCAAGTACATGGATTGGAAAGATTTAGAGGGATTTGGGGCAAACACAGGCAAATGGGGCTTGCATGGATGTTGGGCCAAAAGGACCTGCATGTCCCCATTGTACATGTACACATGGATTAAGTTGGGGTAAAATATGTGGGTATTTTTAAACAAGTTGAAATGCCTTCTGGAATCAATTATTCAGGATATCAAAACAATTTGAAGCTGAGTCGTGTAAACCAGATGGAGATATTTCATCCAGGTGGGCCCATGCTTTGTGTCTTGAAATTTCATACCAATAGTATTAAAGGTGTCGACAGTCTTGTGTTGTGGCTGATATGGCCTCTGGTTCCATTTATTCCCTTTGTCCGAAGCTATGTGCTGCTAATATGTTGGTCTATACACTAGAATTGGGTGAATTTTGATGCGTTTCAAATCAGCGAGGGCATTAACGCCATAACTGATCTGTGTGTATTTGTCAATGCAGGTCTTGCTATGCTCCTTAAAATAATATCGGTCTTCCTAGTTGGTTCACCCTGAGTTTTGAGTAATTGCTTCCCTCGGGGTTTTTCACTTGTCTCAGTTGCCCTAAACCCATTGTGTAAGAGCTCAGCCAAATCCAACACAAGGACTTGGCCAGATGGCTCATCTTTGGAAGGTGTCTTGATCCACATCTCCAATCTAGATGGATCTTCTGAGCTGAAATCTTGCTTTGCCGAGGAAGTTGTTGTTTGCACTCTCATCTGTTTTGACCGATTCCGGCACTTCAGATGCAGCAACGAACTAGTCATCTCTCGGTTGACCACTCAATTACTGCTGAGGACCTCGAGTCAAAAATTGCAATACCAAAGGACAAATCTGTGAAATAAAGATATCACCTGTGGGTGGGAGAGGGGGGACATATTGCCTGAGAAAGGCACTCTCTTGTGCACTCCCATTTAAGCTAAAACATCTTGTCTTGGGCCAATCTAATTGCAACTGAAGTCTAGTTTCCTTGTAGCACCTTTTCTCTCTTTCTGCTTGCTTTTGTGCACAATCTAGTTTGAGTCTTCCTAATATCCTGAATGTACAAGTTTGACTATTTACTTGATTCTGATGAAAGGAGATCGACCTGACCTGTTGACTGTTTCTTTCTTGTCAGATGCTGCCTAACCTGCCGTCAGTCTGAAGAAGGGACTCGACCCAAAACGTCACCTATTCCTTTTTTTCCCAGAAATGCTGCACGTCCCCTTTGAATTACTCCAGCTTTTTGACTATCTTTGGTTTCAACCAGCACCTGCAGTTCCTTCCGACATCTTTCACTGGACTCTGTTTAAGTTTTTTTTAGTATGCGTTAGATGTCATAATCTCCCATTTGTTAGGTTGGGTTCATTAATTTGCTTGTATAAATGTTTTTTTTATGTGAATTTGAATAGGTGTACTGCTAAAGTTTATTACAGTGGTCTATGTGTTACAATATAGACAAAAGTGTTCTTTAGGTGAGTCTAAAAATGTTGAGTTTCCCAATTATACCAGGGAAAGAAATCTTTGGAACACTTTTGCTCATCGTGTTTAGGTTTAGTTTTATTACAATTGTCATATTTAGAGGTACAGTGAACAGCTTTGTCAGATAATGCAATCGTCAAACTCCAGTACAATAGGTAGAGCAAAGGGGAAGATACAGATACAGAGTGCAGAATATAGTTCTCAGCATTTTAGCGCACCAGTTCCAGAGGAGAGGTTTACGTTTATCATTGTCATGTCAAAAGTTTTATTTTTCATGCTATGCAAATATCAAATAATACTATACTGTATACAAATCAATTAAAACTGGAGTGTAGTCGATGATTCCTGGGATGTCAGGACTTTCATACGAGGAAAGATTGGATAGACTCGGCTTGTACTCGCTGGAATTTAGAAGATTGAGGGGGGATGTTATAGAAACTTACAAAATTCTTAAGGGGTTGGACAAGCTAGATGCTGGAAGATTGTTCCCGATGTTGGGGGAGTCCAGAACAAGGGGTCACAGTCTAAGGATAAGGGGGAATTCCTTTAGGACCAAAATGGGGAAAACATTCTTTACACAGAGAGTGGTGAGTCTCTGGAATTCTCTGCCACAGAAGGTAGTTGAGGCCAGTTCATTGGCTATATTTAAGAGGGCGTTAGATGTGGCACTTGTGGCTAAAGGGATCAGGGGGTATGGAGAGAAGGCAGGTACGGGATACTGAGTTGGATGATCAGCCATGATCACATTGAATGGCGGTGCAGGCTCGAAGGGCCGAATGGCCTACTCCTGCACCTATTTTCTATGTTCTATGTTTCTATGATGGAGCAGAGGGGAAAATGCAGAGTATAGTTCTCAGCATTGTAGTGCACCAATTTCATAGACAAAGTCCAATGTCCACAAAGGGGTAGAGGTGAATCGGACAGTACTCTAGCTTATGGAAGGACTGTTCAGAAGCCTGAGAGCAGAGGGGAAGAAGCTGTTCTTGGTGGTTTGCACATTCAAGATTCTGCATCTTCTGCTGGACGGCAGCAGGGAGAAGGAATGGCAAGGTCATGAGCCAAGTCTTTGATTAAGTTGACTGCTTTTTCTGAGGCAGTATGAAGTGCAAATCCCAATGGTGGGGAGTCTGGTCTGTGTGATGGACTCGACTACATTAACAACTCTCAGTAATTTCTTGCAGTCGTGGGCAGGGTTGTTCCCAAACCAACCTGTGATGCAACCCGGCAGTATGCTTTTTATGGTGCATGGCAGACATGCTGAGTTTCCAGTCTCCTCATGAAGCAGAGGCTCTGGTGTGCCGCCTTGGCTGTTGCATCCTGGTTGGCTCACAGCAAAGCCCAATGTCTGCAATGGGGTCGAGGTGAATCGGGCAGTACCGGAGCTTATGGAAGTACTGTTTGGAAGCCTGATAACAGAGGGGAAGAAAGACTCGAGATTCTGCTTAATAATCCCCAAAATAGCTGGGATGTTCTTCTTGCCATGATGAAACAGCAGCTTTGAATTTGGGAAAGGAATTTGCTATCGTGATCATTTTGGTAGCTCGAGTGGACTTGTAAATATGGTTGAGTAACGCCTCCAACTCTGATCTCTAAGGCTGCAAGGTCTGTGAAGATGGACAAGCTGGCTTTGAAGTATGAAGAGGACTAACAATTGGGGTGATGCTCATTTTCTTCAAAGGTCAGGAAGTCTCCTGACATCTTTGACATGGAGTAAAGAGTGGTAGGTTGGCTGCAATATTTTAGACCAACGATATAAAAAGCTTGGATGAGCTTGGTAGCTTATCACGTTACATCATCGCGTTTACTTGTTGAATAGTCTTGAGTAGCAGAATTGATGTTAGCGACCAGGTCGTGAAGCCTTAAAAGGTGTCATTTAAGGGAACACTCTTTCTTACACACTCAGACCAGTGAACGTACCCTTTTAAGTAGCTTCTGAATTATTTCAATCGTGTTTTGAGTAAATTTGGTATGAGGATTGTAAGCCATAGTCTATCACAGTTTGCAAATTCTGCACGTGGAATTTGCAAGCTTGTTCTGCATTGACCTCCTAATTCTTTGCCGTGGTCCTCCATCTCCCCTGTAAGGTAATGTAAATTGTTTATTCTTCAGGCACTTAGTGATCAAATGATCCGTGACTACATATACTGTTCCTGAGCTGTTCAGGAGCTGAAATGCAAGGACTGGATGGAAACCTTTGCGGAAATAGCATCAACTAATACATGTGTACTAATTTCTAGTCTCGCCTCTTGAGGTCACTGCTTGTTTAATTGCCTTGGTTATGTTTTTAAGGTGGCTTTTGCATTCAGGTTCTTAGACCAATCTTCTCACTACTGGATAACCGTCGATCATGCACAATGAACATAAGTCTAAATATTCTTAACAAATATCTTGCTTTCTTTTTGCAGCATAGTAAACACAACTGATTGATGTAAAAATATTTTCACACAGGCCTGCATTTGATTTCAAGGCCAATGGTAGGTCGCTTAGCCTGCCAAAGCTGGTACAGCAGTTGACATTAGGACACCATGGGAGTGAATAATCAATGTACAGCTTAAATGCTGCATCCGACAGTCCACATATGTACACAATAAATATACGTTCCCAGTTGTAAGTCTGTTTACTGTGTGCATGAAGTTGAACGGTTAAATGTAATGCTTGAGCTAAACAGTTGTCCTCGAGACATGGTACTTAATGCAAAGGGCTTTTGGTTTGCACAGTGAGTGAAGCAGTGAGTTTGTCAGCCCTTTGAGCTGGGAAAGCACCCGTTTCTGGT
The DNA here is from genome assembly GCA_963514005.1 of Raja brachyura. Next base: position 8,095,281 of record OY740782.1, on the reverse strand, counting down.
TACTGTGAAGTGATCTGCGTAGTGCTTCTGTCTGTTCACGATTGATGACAATTTTTTATTTTGCTAATATTAAATTCCATCAATTTCATTCCCAAAGTATCACTGGGTTACAAAATGCTTTGATGTTTTTTTTGAACTGGAACAGAACCTTTGATGGAACATAATTGTCCTAACTACGGTGTTGAGCAATTTCTAACCATGTTGTCAGGTTTTTTTTATAGGGACCAAAGCACAGTGAACTACCTTCTTCCTCATTCATCTATTCACAGTAAACTTCAGGCTAGTCTCAAGTGATTGAAATTCTCAGAATTTCCCCTCCACTTCAAAAATGTTAATCTTGAAACAAAAGCCTGATTCGCGCCTCCAGTGTTGTTCTGCACCAATAAAAGATCAGTTGTGTATTTTTTTTGGCCAGTAGGCAATATTTAGCTTGTTGGTTCTGTATTACGGGTGGCTGGGAGTACATTTCCTGCCAGCATTTCAGGTTTGGGATGGTTTTTGCGTTACTTTTGATTGGCGTCAAAATGTGTGTTGAAATGTATAATTTCAACAGAAGCAATGAAAGGAACGTCCACATCAAGCTTATCTTTCAAGTCAAGATTTTTTTCTTCTTAGCAATCTTCAAATGTCTGCTGCTTTTGATGAAAGGCAACCATCAGTGGGGAGTCTCCTTGTGAAGAATTGATCTGAACTGATCCTTGAAGACGCGATGACTTTTGCTTTTTTTTTTAATGAAGTTGCAAAAACTGTTTCTTGATCTTCAGACTGACCTTGGAGACAAACATAGCTTAAGATTGGATTGGAAGCAGACATTATTTGCCTCTTTCGCATCTTCCAAAACCTATCTCTCTCTGCATGTTTCGTAGCGTAATCAGGCTCTGAAGATTCCATTTCCACATGGTGTCCACACACATCTACAGTTGTTCTGACCGCTATTTGGTGATAAGAAGACTGCTGATAGAAGAGATTTCATAGCCTTCTGCTATCATTGAACTAACTGGAACTTGGATCCAATCTGTCTTTGCTGACAAACGTTTTAGCTTTGCCTTGGCTATAATGCTTTTATTAATTTAATCCACTACATTTCACTTGTGAAGTCTCTGATCCTGCTATTGTGATAACCCGGCATTCTATTAATGTGGCTTAGTTCCATTCATCTTTATGGAGCCCTTGCTTGTATAGCTTGATACTGCAGACAAGAATGCTGGATGTCTCACTGTGCATATGCACACATGAAGAATTCCTGATTTGTCAAATTTCACTTTTATTTTTGACAAGCCTGCAGTTTCTTCACCTTTTTTGTTTCAACTATTTGTTCAGTGCCCTTTGGAAAGCTTTACAATTGGATCTGTTTCCATCGTTCCTGATTGCAGCAGCTTTTTAGCGGATTGCAGCAACCTTTTTAGCTAGTGTTTTTGGGCCACCGGAAAAGGATCCTCGTTGTTCTGTCAAAAATTCATGATCTGTGAATACAAGGGCCTCAGTTGCTGTGAAGCAAACAAGTTCGGAATCTCTAGTTTCTACGTACGTGACATCCTGCAACTTCAGTTCCACGTTAACTGTTATTTGGCTTAAGCAAGGGGCTTATCTGCTGGGGCCTGACCTATGATTTATAAAGCTTTATATTCTGCCTGCAAGGGCAGACTTCTGGCATCATTCAATGGCATGCTTAGCTTGGTCCTGCAATCTTCAAGAGTTTGTGTACATCAATCCCGGAAGAAGAGTCTTGACCCAAAGCATCACCTATTCCTTTTCTCCAGAGATGGTGTCTGACCCCCTGAGTTACTCCAGCTTTTTGTGTCTATAATCCCTGGCTGTCCTAAAACCTCTTTAAAGATTATTCCATGTCATCTCTATTCTCTGTGGCAACACCAGTCGGGATTAGCAAGTTGATCTTTCAGACCATCAGCGGGCGAAGAGAAGATTTATTTTTCCAGACGTCTCTTTACCATGAAGAGCTTTCTTGTTGGCCGTGGTTCCGGGGAACCTTTGCTCCTGATTGAGGCTGCAGAGGGCAGAATGCTGTGAGAAATGTCAACACAACCCAAAACTGCTTCCAATTGAAAGTTTGCCTTCAAATCAGTAACCGTTTGGATGTCTAGACTGAATCTCAGAATACGAAATGTCATAACAAAGTTTAAACGCCAGGAAGAGGAGACTTCAAGAAGTTTGTGGTGACTGTTTAAATCCCAGGATAAAGAATATTGATTTTAGTGTTGGTCTTTAGGCCAACTTAATCACTGCATTATGGAGCGGCTGCATTTTTAGAGCCAAATAGATGAAATTCCAAAGGCATTGCTCCTCGGGGCCCTTAGTTTTGAGCGTCTTCATGACTCTCTTCAGCCGGATGACCGCGTCCTTTCAAATGCGCGTTGAATAAATTCCTGAAAGAAGTCAACGTGCAAGATAAAATCCATACCACCTCTAATCATCGTATCATGCATGAAGCAAGCCAATTATAAACCTGATCTTCTGTTCATCGACATTTGTCTTCTCCCTGTGTGACGTCAACTTTGCATTCCTCGATCTATTGAAACTCAATATCTTCCCCCTTGGCTACACAGTTGCTGCCTTTGAAGTGTATGTAGTTTGTACTTGAATCTTGAACAGTAACGGTTGAACTGGAAGACCTTTATGTTTGAACAGTTGCTTGACAACAGACAGTTTCCTTGCAGACTAGACGAATGGAAAGGCTGTCTGATATTATAAAGGAGACCCTGGTCATCTGGGTGCAGATAGAATATGGTACACCGGAGGATCCAGGCCCTTCGGCCCGCAGTGTCAGTGTCGAACTTGATGCCAAGTTAAACTAATCTCATCTCATCTGTCCTGCGTATCCATGTACCTCTCTAGAGAAGTTGCCTGACAGCACTTTTGTGCTTTTTTATTTGTGAGACAGCATCTGCAGTTCCTTGTATTTGCCTATCTAAAAGCCTTTTAAACGCCACTCTTAAATCGGCCTCCATCTCCCTTGGCATCACATGCCAGGCCTCATCCACTTGGCATGACAAATACAGTGGTTTATTTAAACAACTACCGAGTACAACTACCAGTCTGAAGGAGGGTCTCGACCTGAAACATCACCAATTCCTTTTCTCCAGGGATGCTGCCTGACCCTCTGAGTTCCTCCAGCTTTTTGTGTCTACTTCTCAGAACATCCATATTATTGATTTTGAGTTCACGTAGGCTGCTCAGAAAAAAGGTTTGGCGAAAACATTCCAATCTTTCTCAAGAAACCCATCCTGCTTTTACTGGGACCAGCTCACAACAAAACTTTGATTGCACATTTGTTTTTTAGACGGAAACACAAGACTCCTTGGAATAGTCACAGTATGTACATTCACAGTTGGCCAAATGTCTGAAGCCATCTTGTGATTTTGTTTTTTCACCGATGAGTTAGTTCTGTCCACCACCACCACATTTCTAACAGTCCTGACGCACACTCCTGAAGCAAGATGATGGGTAAATGAATGAGGAAGAAAGTAAGAACTGTCTTTCATTGTGTTTTTATCCATTCCTTGAATGTCTTATCCTCCACATATCTCACGTATGCCCTCTTATCCAATTTTTGAATTCCCGTTTGGAATGTGTTGAAAGTTTATTAAATGTTCCCAAAATTGTTTTATTTTGCTGCGTAAGCATCGCCTGTCCCGCAGGCTGTGTGCATCGATAAAAGAACCACAGATCGATGAGCTGGCATGGTCTTTATAAAGCCTAAGCGTGGGCAAAGATCCCATAGACATCAGTGAGGTTAGATGGGCCTGCCCTGAGGTATGTGGAGGATAAAAGAGGATGTGAGAGAGAGACGGTAGGTAATCTTGCTTTAACCAGCTTTCCTTGCAAGCTCCTATAAATTGGTATTAATATGCATTATGCCCTTATTTTCTTTCCTTTGTTTGTCCAACTACTAACTGAGCCAGTCTGATACCAAACGCTCTTCCTGTAGGAACGATGAGCCTTTCTGTGCCTTTTTGCCATCATAATCAGTCTTTCAATGTGTTGGAATGTTAATCATGGATTTGAGGTCCAGACAAATGATCCCTGGAGCCCCTTGTTGATCAAAACTAATATTTACAAAAAAACCGGCGAGCCAGTTTTAAATTTGTTGGAGATGATTTGCAATCTTGCTAAGCTAAAGGTTTTAGTAAGTGGCCCAGATTTCACCGTGGAAGGTGTCAAACCCCTCTCCCGTTGCACTTTTGCTCTAGGCTTCACAATCAGGAGGCCAAGTGGTAGAGGAAGCAGGGATGTGCTTCCCCAGAGATCTCCCAGCCAATTCCCGGGTAATGTCCTTTTTGTTTTGATCAGAAGTAACGTAAAAAGTGTTCCAGCACCCTACTTCACTAACTGTCTTGCTATGCCAGCTTATGAAATCTCCTGGTTTCAGATGCCCACCTTGCTGCTTTATGTTCCTGCCCACATCTTTCCACCCCGTGTCTTTCCAAGAGACAAATAAAGTTTTTTTTTCGTTCTGAAGGAAAGGATATGATGTGTATCTTAGCAAGAGAAACCCTACTTTGTTTCAGAAGGAAATGCAGAATTTATTTTTGGTCTAATTCTATCTGAGCTTTGAGTTAGCCAGGGTGTTGGTGTTGAGATGGCACGCTAAAGCCTCAGTTTTTTACAGGGCCTTCACGAACTCTCCATGAAAACGTGAAGCTCTGTGCTGCAAACAACTGTCTCTAGCTGCTCTGATCTGAACATGTAGCAAGTGAGTTTGGCCATTCAAAGTTAGGCTGCTTTTTCTTTTCTCCCTAACCCCTGCACCGGGGGATTCTTGGCAGTAACACTGAATAGACTAGGGTCGAACGCTCCCTCCATCTCTGCATATGGCTGCAGAAAGGTGGGAGCGAAGGCTTCTTCCATTTCGCTGGGCTGTGAAAGACCTCAGCACGGGTATAAAATGGTCTTCATACAATTGTCCAAATGATTATTGAATTCCTTAACTTCACGATGTGGCATGTTCTCTGCAGTCCAGCCCTGAGATCAGGACAGGGGGTTTGGTGACGAGAGTTTGGTGGAAAGGGAGTTTAGATTTAGGTGCACGAGGGCACAGCGGAGGCTGGCGAGTGCCGTGCATTGCAGCTAATCGGTGCCACACCAGACCTTGACATCTCATCATGCTGTTGATTGGATGCGAAACAAAATAATACATGTTCTATTCCCCAGCACTGTCCTCCCTCCTGTTCAAACAAAAAACAAAAGACTTGCTGCAGTGTGCAACTTGGTATAAATGTAAGTTTTCTTTCCGCCCGGCAGTGCACGAACGGTCACTTGATGTGTGCAGGCTGCTTCATTCACCTGCTGGCTGATGCCAGGCTGAAGGAGGAGCAGGCCACCTGCCCGAACTGCCGCTGCGAGATCAGCAAGAGCCTGTGCTGCAGGAACCTGGCCGTGGAAAAGGCGGTGAGCGAGCTTCCAAGCGAGTGCGGCTTCTGCCTGAAGCAGTTCCCACGCTCCATTCTCGAGAGGCACCAGAAGGAGGACTGCCAGGACAGGTAATGCACTTAAAGTCAGAACCAGGCAGCTCGCGGCCTCCCCTGGCCAACCTGGTTTTTATTCAGTGCACAGGGTGGCAGAAACATGGCCATGCACAGGCGGGCTTGGGGACCGTTAATAAACAAGTATAAAAGTCGCTTGGCTCTATCCCTGGTTTGTTTGTACATTGACCAGATGAGTCCTAGCCCATGGGAGGCCGTGAGTCGCACACCACCAAGAATGCCGAGACCTCTTAAAGCAGCATCTGTTTCTGCTACCCTTGTGTTACTATTTTTTTAATATAACTCTGGCCTCTTCCAAATAGGTTATTGATTTTTTTTTTCATCCAGTGATTTTTAGAGATTAAAAACTCTCAAACGTGCTCAGAAAACCAATGCCTTTTCAAGCTGACAGAGCTGGGGGCAGGGAAGGGCATCATATAAGGCTCGCTTAAAATGTTGCAAGGTTAGGATGACAACAAGGATAACTGGTAGCACATATCCATTGCAATCCATTCAATACCAACATCTCAAGGAACAATTGATGTAAAACAGGAGCTGTAGAATCACATTTATTACTTCCAAGTAAGGTTTATGCTTTTCATTTGCAAGGATAACTTCCCTTCCTGTTCTTGCCATCTTGTGCGCCCTCCAAGGTTTAGAGGGTTGCCTGTGTCTTCAAAATATTTTTCAGACCTCCAGCACTGTTAGATGCAGTGATTGGGCACTAACTTCCCCTGTAAATCACATCACTTTAGGATTTAGGCCCTGCCATCGAAACCAAGAACTCTCTGTACAAATCCTGCATTCATTCTGTCGAGCATACCAATTCCTCCAGTTTATCAGTGGCAGTAGCTGCTGCATTTGTAAATAAAGCAATTACCCCAGGGACAAGGACTGGGAATTAAATAGTTTATGAATAGATTTGAAAGTATAGTGCACTTTTTTTTCTCTGGCCACTTCCCGTGCTGATTTGTAACAACATTAAATATGCATGTTGGCATCCTTCCGTGACTTCTCCCTTTGTGAGCCGCCCTGAGCAAGCGCCTTGCTTTGGCAGACTTGAATCTTGCCGTTTCTTGACAGGGTGAAGTGATTGTATAAATTACCTCTCTTGAACTCTTCCCCAGTTGAATTACTGATGCTTTGGATTTCTAACCCACATTAGCTTGCAGCCGGCACCTTCGTGCCCAACTATAGTAATAGCAATGGAACTGCAGGCTTGACGGACAAGAGAAGGGATGTAACCGCAACAAACAAGGATTCTCAGTATCCATATTAATTTTCTAATTTTACATTGTGTGATGACCTAGCTTAATAAAACTGCACGCTACAGGATTCCCATGGCAGAAGACCATTAATGGTTCTCTCATTTTAACTGGATGCAAAGACTTTTAGCGAGTCCAGTCCTTAATTCCCACTTCCGCCAGCAGCTCTGCCTGAGGTAAAACACCTGCCGGTGTTCACTCTCTACTTCTCTTTCCACTTCTTAAGAATGGATTTGGAGAAGCCTCTTTTCTCCACCTGCTGTTTGTGGGAGTTTTATGATTTTGAAGTTCCGTAAACCTTACGATTAATGAGACTTCCTTCAGAGCCGCAGGGGCACAAATTTGAGATTTGTTTTGTCCCCTCACTGCTTACAACTCGCATGTCTGACAAATTTGCATGATTCTGTGTCAGATTTGAAGGTTCTCATTTCTGACTAATGTTCTTCTTTCAGCATCGCTGTAAACTAGTTTGTTTTTGTACTTTGTCAGAAGGAATGCTAATTGACCAGCATAGTCGTCTTAGTCTTATGTTGTTGCCGGTTCTTTTAAGACGACAATCTTCCAGCTGTACACCAACTATGAAATCAGCATTACATGGAAACAGGCTGTAAATGGGCATGCAGCATATTTTGCTTGGGCAGCTTACAACCCAGCAGGATGAATATAGACTTCTCTAACTTCAAGTAATCCTAGCTTTCCCTTTCCCCATCCCAGTTCTCCGACCAGTCTGACTGTCCTCCGGATTACATTTTATCTCTGTATGCTTCGTTGTCACCTTCCCCTAGCTAACAACGATCTTTTCTCCATTTTCCTTGTACTTCGTCCCCTTTGATGTCTCGATTTCACACCTTGCCCTTCCATATCTCTGGGTGTCCCTCACCCCTGACTCTCGGCCTGAAGAAGGGTCTCGACCAGAAACATCACCCAGTCCTTTAATCCAGAAATGCAACCTGTCCCGCTGAGTTACTCCAGCATTTTGTGCCTATATTCTGCCTTAGCTTCTTTACTTGGATGAAGATGAACAAACACCACCTTGTTCAGTACCTGACTGTTAGTTGCTTTGAAAGTACTTGACCAAGCTGCACAGGTAGTGAAGTGCCTTCATTTTCTTGTTGAATGTTAGAGATGGAAGAGGAGAGAGAAGCTCGAATGTGTTAGAGAGTCCTGGCCTGAAATGTCACATATCCGTGTTCTCCTGAGATGCTGAGTTACTCCAGTACTGTCTTTTTTTGTAAACCAGCATTTGCAGTTCCTTGTTTCAGGAGTGTGTTATGATCATCCCTGATCACTTTCCTCGATCAATGAAAGTACTTGACTGACAAATTGTGCACTTATCAACATTCTCCGAGGACCTAATCAGTCTTGACTTCATCTGTACTCCATTTCTTTTGCCTCTTGATGTCTTCGTTGGGTGAGAACATTGATTAAATGAAACTTGCTCCTCCTAAGCCTCGACATTTGCCTATTCTGTTCCCCACAGTGCAGCTCAGCTCTCCAGCTCATCCACCATTGCTCTAACCTTAAGTTCTGAGTGTGCCCCTAGTTTGACATTGTTGCTTCCACACTGGGAAAAAAAACCCGAAGGGGTGTGGTTTCCTCAGTGCTACAATGCTCCTTCCTAGTAAGAGGGTGTTGAAACAATGATGGAGTTGCTAATGTCATGACCAACTTGTACCGATGTCTGCAGCAAACCCATAAGGAAAACATAAGCAGTGAGCTTTGGGAACCTCTCAGCAATGCTCTACCACAGCTGACATCGCAGGACCTGATGTTTCTAATTTTGTATAACATCATTGGCAACTGGCCATCGTTCCGTTACTTGTGCTTGGTGCTGTGCTGGCCACTATACCTTTCTGGATATTTAATTTGCTGCTCTAGTCTATAGCCAAATCTCAAGGTCTGAAGAAGGGTCTAGACCTGAAACGTCAACCCATTCCTTCTCTCCAGTGATGCTGCCTGTCCTGCCGAGTTACTCCAGCGTTTTGTGTCGTATCTTCGGTTTAGACAGCGCACCTGCAGTTTCTTCCTACTCATTGTCACACATCCGTTTTGTTCCCCTCCCTTGTGTCCTGAGGAATTCTGATTCTCAAGAAGAAATCTGCTTGAAGACATCACAAGCTTTAACCCCCGTGGTCTATCGGGCCCACCATTGTCTCTGCAGTAGGCTACCAAATTGACAGATAACTGTGGATAGCCCCCTTGAGCAAGGCAGCATATTGGTGCCCCGATAGATTCTATTGTCTGTTGTCTATTCTGCAGGTTGTGCAAGTTTTGCCATGCATCATGTTATTGCCAAAATCCTGCAAAAACAAAGGCTGAGAGAACCATTTGGTTAATTATATCAGGAAAAAATGTACAATCCACCCCTAAAAAATTGAAATGCTAGATTTCTGTTGCCAACAGTCCAAGTCCCATGCAGCATTCTTCATCTTTTTTTTTTTAACCACTCGAATATTCAGTCTTACAAACTTTGCTGAAGTCCTGATGGTTCTGAAGTCGTCCCCATTTGCTTTCTTGTCCCCCACTGGTTGGCTTAGATTTATCATTGCCAAGTGAACCACGATACGGTGAAAAGCTTTTGTTTTGCATGCTATCCAAACAGATCATGTGATACTATATAAAAATACCATGATCCCCCACTCAAGTACAATAGGTGGGGTGCCGCAAGGCTCGGTGCTGGGACCCCAGTTATTTACAATGTTAACGATGTAGACGAGGGAATTAAATGTGACGTATCAAGTTTGCGGATGCCACAAAGCTGGGTGGCAGTGTGAGCTGCGAGGAGGATGCTATGAGGCTGCAGGGTGACTTGGTAGGTTGGGTGAGTGGGCAGATGCATGGCAGATGCAGTATAATGTGGATAAATGTGAGGTTATCCATTTTGGTTGCAAGAACAGGAAGGCGGATTATTATCTGAATGGTATCAGATTAGGAAAAGGGGAGGTGCAACAAGACCTGGGTGCCCTTGTACATCAGCCACTGAAAGGAACCATGCAGGTACAACAGGCAGTGAAGAAAGCTAATGGCATGTTGGCCTTCATTGCGAGAGCATTTGAGTTTAGGAGCAAGGAAGTACCACTGCAGTTGTACAGGGCCCTGGTGAGACCGCACCTGGAGTATTGTCTGCAATTTTGGTCTCCTAATTTGAGGAAGGACATTATTGCTATTGAGGGAGTGCAGCGTAGGTTCACCAGGTTAATTCCCGGGATAGCGTGACTGACATATGAAGAAAGAATGGGTCAACTGGGCTTGTATTCACTGGAATTTAGAAGGATGAGAGGGGATCTTATAGAAACAAATGCAATTCTTAAAGGATTGGACAGGCTAGATGCAGGAAAAATGTTTCCAATGTTTGGGGAAGTCCAGAACCAGGGGTCGCATTTTAAGAATAAGGGCTAGGCCATTTAGGACTGAGATGAGGAAAAACTTCTTCACCCAGAGAGTTGTGAATCTGTGGAATTCTCTGCCTCAGAAGGCAGTGGAGGCCAATTTACTGGATGTTTTCAAGAGAGTGTTAGATTTAGCTCTTGGGGCTAAAGGAATCAAGGGATATAGGGAAAAGGCAGGAACAGGGTACTGATTTTATATGATCAAACTGAATGGCGGTGCTGGCTCCAAAGACCGAATGGCCTACTCCTGCACCTATTTGTTATCTTTCTATGTTTCTAAAAGGGTAAATAAAGAATGTGAAATATTTTTCTCAATATTGGAATGACATGTTGGGACGTGATTATATTGGCTACTTTCCCAGTGTGAAGAGTGGATGTTGGGGATTCTGGTCTGTGTGATGGACTGGGCTGCATCCACAACACTCGGCAATTTCTTGCGGTCTTGGGCAGGGGAGCCAGGGAACCTCGGGGGCAGACACATCGGCCTATGTTCAGTAAACAAATAGTTCTAGGGTGGGAGGATGTTGGAGAGAGAATATTTGGAGCTGACAAAACGATTTGTATTTTAGTAATTAATGTGAGGAAATGCACGGCCACTCGGAGTGAAATTCTGGTGATGGATATGTTAAGCTCTGGGCTCAGCAAGCCTGCAGGGTTACTGGAGGTTCAAGGATAAATAGAGAAATTTGCTTTGGGGAAGTCTGAGCAAAATGAGTGCTCGGCCTTTTTATTGGTTTTGGTTCATTATTGTCACGTGTACCGAGATGCTGCGTTTGCATGCTATCCACTCACTTCATACTATGCATGGGTACAGTGAAGTCGTACACAAATGTCAGCCATGATTGAACGGCGGAGGAGACTTGATGTGTCGAATGGCCTAACTCTGCTCCCTTCACTTAGGACTTTACAACCTACCTTTATGCCATGTGAACATTTTGCAGTCATGCATTTGGTGTCTTCATCCAGCTCATTAATATGACATGTGTCTTAAAACAACAGTTGAAGCTCTGGTCCTGACCCACGTGACACAGAGCTCATCGCAACTTGCCAAGCAGAGACCCATTGATGCCTGGAAATTCCTGTTAGCCAACCAATTTTCCATTCATTCCAATATCTACACCATGAGTATTTTATTTTCTACAAAAATTTTTGATTCCACATTTCAAATTCTTTGGGAGACTAGGCATAATATCCACTGGTTTCCCCTTTATCCAGAGTATGTAACTTTAAAAAACTGGAGGAAGGGTAATTTGAAGAAACTTTGCTTTTCATTTGATATCCAACGTGTGGGCAGCACAGTGGGCATCTTGAGTGGCTGCTAGCGCCGCTGCCTCACAGCGCCAGAGACTGATTCGATCCTGACTGGGTGCTGTCTGCATGGAGTTTGCACGTTCTCCCTGTAACCGCGTGGGCTTTCTTTGGATGCTCTGCTTTCCTCCCACATCCCAAAGACGACGTGCAGGCTTGTAGGTTAATTAGCCTCTGTAAAAGTTCAAGTTCGTGTACACTAGTATTAGGATAGAACTAGTGTACAGGTGATCAGTGCGGACTCTGGGCCAAATGACCTTTCTCCAGTTATATCACTAAAGCGAAAACTAAAACCATGCAGTCAGTGCCAGCCTTCAACGCGTTCATGTTTCTGAGATGCAATGTGACCTCCTGGCCTTCCAAGTGGGAGCTGGCAAGTACAGAAGAACTGAGAGTGCTGGGAAGTAGCATGGTCAGCATCCTACGTCAGCGTGGAACATTCCCACACCATGTAAATCCCCTGCATTCATTACCCTCCATTCAGTGCTTTGGATATTAAATATTTGTTGCCTGTTTCTCGCTGTTGGTCTGTGTCAGCATTCCCTTCCAGAGCCCCCTGCACTTCTGTGGTCCCAGTGCTGAAGTCCCAACAGCCTGCGTTTGCCTGTTGATCCACCAGTGATCTGGCTCAGTTGTGCGTTCAAACTCCACCCCACTGGCTCAAATGCAAGTGTTTACTGACGCTGTCGCGTGGTATTGAGAGTGCTGGCACATTGCGTAAGATTGGATCCTGGCTGTTTGTCAGTTGAGCAAAAATAAGCTCATAGCGTTATTTTCATCTAAAAATTAGGATAATTCTTTCTGGTTCTGGCCAGTGTTCATTCCTGTTCAACCTCACTAAAATAAATGAACTAGCCTTTTACCACTCTTTTTATCGCAGGTGATAATGCCTGGTATTGAGGTCAAGAACCTCAGGAAGTAGAGAGGTGTACAACTAATGGGCCTGCCCCACTCGCGCGACTTTTTCGGCGACTGCTGGCACCCGTCATGGGTCGCCGAAAATTTTCAACGTGTTAAAAATCCAGCGGCGACCAGAAAGACGCTACGACTCTTTGGGTGACTGAGGAGACGACTCACGACCATACAGCCGACACCCTGGCGACATGTGAAGCCTATATGGTCGTGAGTAGTCGCCCAAAGAGTCGTACCTTGTTCTGGTCACCGCTGGATTTTCAACATGTTGACATTTTTTGGAGACGTGCTGCGTCTATGATGGGTGCCGGCAAGTCGCCGATAAAAATCCCGTAAGTGGGACTGGCCCATAAGGAAATAATGTTTTCTAATTTAACTGGAGCTCTTCTTCCAGCCCCAAACCTCACACACCATTTCTCCTTTAATTCACAACTGCCTCATTTTAATTCTCCCACAACTTGTTCAATTACTTTCCATGGGGTGGGATTTTTTTTTTAACCTATTAATGAGTACTTTTTATATTAATTCTTACATTAGCAGGCCCTGGAAAGGCCAGCAGTTTGTTACCTGTTCCCTGTTGCCCATTATGTGAACTACAGGGAAGTAGTTGGCATTAAATTGTATTTCGCTGGGCAGTTAAAAGTCAGCCACATTGATCTAGATTTGTGCACCAACCAAACTGGTTAAAGGTTGGAAGTTTCTGTTCCTAAAGGACATTGAAGGAATGTATGTTCATGCAGTCCAACAGTTTTACGTTCACTTGGGCTGGCTCCAGTCTCGTATCCAGCCCTTTTATTTTGTAGATAAAAAAAGTACAGGTACTCACGGTTTACCAAGGTACAGTGAAAAGCTTTGTTATCCAAACAGATCAGATATACCATACATAAATACAATATAGTCAAACTCGAGTATAATGGGTGGAGGAAGAGTGCCGGATATAGTTCTCAGCATTGCAGCGCATCAGATCCGTAGACAAAGTTCAGTGTCCACAATGGCGTAGAGGTGAATTGGGCAGTAACCCAGCTTATGGAAGGACCATTCAGAGGGCAAGTAGCGGTTCCTGAGTCTGGTGGTACACACTCTCAAGTTGCTGTGCTCTTACAACAGTTCACATGGTGCTATACATCAATCTAGTTAACTTTCTGTCACACAAACAACGCTGCCCTTACCACAAATGAGAAAAACAATTTAGGATGTGGCAGCATGGTTATGTTACCTGAACAAACCTGGAGAAAACTCCAAAAAATCCCGTCTTCGCCTAAATTGCTTGTATCTAATTTCGGCGAAGACAGGATTTTTTGGAGTTTTCTCCAGGTTTGTTCAGGTAACATAACCATGCTGCCACATCCTAAATTGTTTTTCTCATTTGTGGCAAGGGCAGCGTTTATTTTCTGTCATTAATTACTCCTTTCTTTGATGAGCCATTTCCAAAAGCAGCTGTATTGGCCAGAGGTAGACACAAAAAGCTGGAGTAACTCAGTGGGTCAGGCAGCATCTCTGGAGAAAAGGTGTAGGTGACGTTTTGGGTCGAGATCTGAAACATCACCTATTCCTTTTCTCCAGAGATGCCGGCCGCCTGACCCACTGAGTTACTCCAGCTTTTTGTCTATCTTGGGTTTGAACCAGCATCTGCAGTTCCTACACATTTTGTATTTGTCTGCGAAATCTCCTCAAGTTATGCCTACTTTGAAGAAGTTGTATTAATCGGACTGAGTTATATCCGTACTGAGCTGATCTCTCTGGTTTCATCTGATCAAGAAGAATTGTAGCTTTGATCAAAATGTGTGCTGTTGTATAGGACTGACTGTACTGATTTCCCGAGGTGACTTGATCATGGTGATGAAGGTGAGATGGGAGTGATAAAAATGCTTCATTTTCACTTGGTACTGCTTCATTCTTTGTACAAGTACTCGTTCATGACTGAATTAGCGAAGCAATGTGAATAATATGTAATTCACATTGACTGCTGATGTAAGGCAATTATTACAGTCATTACAGTTGGAAGTGCGCAGAAGCTGGTGTGATTCTCTACTGTTTGTGTGACAGATAGAGGAAACCAGCACAGAATTGTTGACTCCGCTCATTATACAGTGAAGGGAAGTCTGTCCTCAATGAAGATAGACACAAAATGCTGGAGTAACTCAGCGGGAATGTCAGCATCTCTGGAGAGAAGGAATGGGTGACGTTTCGAGTCGAGACCCTTCTTCTGTCCGCAGTGAATTGACTACAGGATATGTGCTGCCAAAAGTTGCTCGTCATTCTCGTTAGATTGTATGCGTGCAAGTAATTATGCCTTTGGTGCGAGCAAGCAAAGCGGGAACATGATTAGTTCCTGATCTTGTCACGGGTACCTTTAATTTGACCACCTTGTGGAATTATCCTCAGAGGGTGGAGTTTTTGACTCCACAATGAGGGTTCTCGTGTTCAGCTATGTTTTATTGCTCAGAGTTTCTAACCTCAACAGAATTAGAAGCAAATTTATAGATTGATCCATGGATTTTGATTATTACCTGTCAATGTGAAACAGTCGGAATCTTCTCTGGATAAGAATATGTTCCCCACTAAACTGCCTCCACTTGGCTCACTTGGTTATCACGACATTATCAGAAACGCATGCTGCAGTGGTCGATGTATGTGTATCCTGTGTCTACCTTAATGAACTAAACTTTGTATCATTTTCATACATGTTGCAAGCTACTCTGGTTGAAATTAAACCGGTTTACAATGAGTCACCAGGAAGGCATATACAAAGCTTTGCACCATGTATCCCAGATTTACTGAATAAAACTGTATGGGGAAAAAAAAGACTCCTGTTCTTCATTTGTCTCAAATCTGATTAAGTCTGGGAATCTGGGAATGCACAATCAACTCCCAAGTCTGAAGCATGTGTAGCCATGGAAAGGAATGTTATTTACACAAAACACAACACGGTTGTGAAGCTCATTAAATTTTTGGGTAGGGTTGGGAAGAATGAAATGATTAACTGTGCAGTCGTGTCTGGTTGTTGTTTCTACCTCAATGTCTACACTTCATTCTTTGCACTAATATTCATTCATTACTGAATTCTTAACGCAATTGTGCTACATTTTGGAATATGGGGTTTATGTAACTATTCAAGTGTTATTTTGGAAATAATCCACCTTGACACTCCTGATCATTGAGGCTTCTGTATGATGTCTGATGGTGAAGGATTCATTCCAGAGACTTAGGCTCAATACAGACTGCCACTGCTGCACTGCGGGAGTGCTGGACAATTAGGAGTGCTCTTCGTCAGCAGACTTTCAATCAGAGAAGGCAGCCAATCTCTCAGGTCAGTGACAACAGGTCCCATGGCACTATTCGGAGGACCTTGACAGTCTCCACTATCAATGATCAATATCATCCATCAAACAACATCACATTTATCTGATCATTATCACATTGGGCGTTTTGTTCCGTGCATTTCAGTTATTACAATGGCAACTGTGCTTGGAACAATATCTAAAGGCTTCAAAGTGTGCAGTGTAAACTGATGCTCAGGAGATGTTGCTGGTAAGTTCTGCCTACTTAAAATATTTGCCTCAACTACTCACAAGTCTTCATAATTCCTTTCACCAGGTTCAAATGCACCTCTTTAAACTTTAATTTTCCATCGGCGATGCCAGCCGTAGACTCGGCGACT
This sequence comes from Raja brachyura, assembly GCA_963514005.1. Next base: position 8,079,266 of record OY740782.1, on the reverse strand, counting down.
GTTTTGCCTAACTCATGCACTCGATCACCAAGGCCAGCGGAATCTCCCGGTTGCTAACCGATTTACCCCCCCCCCCCCCCCCCCCAATTCCTTCCTGTCCTGGGCTGCCTCCATTGCCACGCGCAAACTGGAGGAACAGCACCTCGTAATCAGCTTGGGTAGATTACAACCTTACGGTATGAACATTGAATTCTCCAATTTCAAGTAGTGCCCTTCCTAACCACACTTCTTTCCTGTGCCGCCACTCCCATGCACAATAATATTTTCTGATAATCACCCTGCTCTTTCCCCCTCCATCGTACACATCTCCCAATCCTGAGTTCCTCATTTCTGTCCCTCCCCGTCCCCTTTTCTTCCTTCTCGCTTTACATTTCACTCTTTTTTTTCCATGACGGACACCATTTTTTGTCTCCTTTTCACCTCTAGGTTTTATTACTTACTCCACCCATCTGTCAATACTCTCTCCTCACCCCCCCCCCCCCATACCAGTTTCCCTGCACATTTATTCCATCCGCACCTAATCTAATTTCCAGGTTTCTTCCACCCCTTTCTAGCATTCTCCTCCCTCTGCTCCAGACATTCAGAAGGCGGATCTCGACCTGAAACGTCACCTGTCCAAAGCCTCCACAGATGCTGCCTGGCTCCACTGAGTTCCTCTAACGCTTTGTTTTGCTCAAGGTTCCAATGTTTGCAGTTTCCTGTCCATTTCTTTGCAGGTCGATGGGCTCATTTAGCCTAGAAATTCCATTCCAGCGCCCATTCCAAAGACGAGCAGGTTTGTCGGCAAATTGGCTCGGTGGGCTGAAGGGCCCGTTTCTGCGCTGTATCGCTAAACTAAACTCTAAAAATAAGATTTGGAATGATTAGGATGGGTTAGAAGTCATGTTTTGGGGTGAAGCTTTCATTCTGTAAAATGAATCCCCAAGAACTCCCCAGATTCACAGCTACCAGGGAGGAGACTGTACCAGACCTTGGGGAAGAAAGGGAGGAGGGCCTGGAGGCTAGAGAGGTAAGGGTCCGCTGATATTGTGGAGCACATCTGTTTCAGCAAGGAGGGAGCGTTGGAAATATTGGAGCACTTTAGGGTGGATAAATCCCAAGGGTCAGATGGGACCTGTCCGATGATGCTAAGGGAAGTAAGGGAGGAGATTGCTGCCTGTCTGACGGAGAAATTTCACAATCACAATAATACTTTATTAGCCAAGTATGTTTTGCAACATACAAGGAATTTCATTTGCCAAGTCAGTGAAACAAATAAAAAGCAACAGAACACACAGAATGCGTTTTAACATAAACATCCACCACAGAGACTCCACATTCCTCATTGTGATGGAAGGCGAAAAAAAGTTCAATCCCTTCCCTTAGCTCTCCCGCGGTCGGGAGCCTCGAGCCGTTGACGGGACGATCTTCTCTCCCATAGCTGGCACCATTTTGAGCACTCCACGTCGGGACGATCCGGCTCCTGCATCGGGGAGGATGTCAGCTTCCCCCGCGCTGGGTGATCAATCCCTGCGTTCGTCGGAGCTCCCGACTAGTCACTCCCGATGCTGCAAGCTCTTGATGGTAAGTCCGCAGGCAAGGGATCGGTTCCGATATTAAGTACGAGCACCGTGGTTGGGCCCCAAGGTCAGTCCGAGGAGGCCTCCAGCTCCATCGATGATAGGCCGCAAAGCGACCGGATACGCGACCTGGAAACATCGTGCCTCCGGCAAAGTATGAAACTGAGAAAAAAAAGTTTCTCCCGACACCCCATCCCCACATAAAACAAACCGGAGAACATTTACACATAAAGCGCACTAAAAATTAAAACAAAAACAAAAAAAACAGACTGTTGGCAAAATGTTCGGTGCCCCTGTTAGTATCTTTGTAGCTTTATAGCTGCAGGTGAGGTACCAAAGACTGGAGGGTAGCTAATGTTGTCCCTTTGTTTAAAAATGGACAGCGGGAGTAAGCCTTGGAACTACACGGGTTCGCTTCTCTCAAATCTGAGGTGTTTTTTTAAAGAGATAAGAAAATTGATGAGGTCATTGTGGTAGACGTGCTTTACATGGACTTCTGTAAAGCTTTTACCTGTAACAGGTTGGTCCAGAAGGCTAGACATGAGGCAGGTTGGCAAAACTAGATCCAAAATTGGCTTGGTGATGGGAGCCAGAGGGTATTGGTGGAGGGCTTTTTTCTTTAGTTTAGTTAAGAGATTCAGCATGGAAACAGGCCCTTCCACCCACCGTCCGCACCAACCAGCGATCCCTGCACATTTAACACTACGCTACACACACTAGGGACAATTTTAACATTTACAACAAGCCAATTACCCAACAAACCTATATGTCTTTGGAGCGTGGGAGGAAAACAAAGATTTTGAAGAAAACCCGCGCAGGTCACGGGGAGAACGTACAAACTCTGTAGTCAGGATGGAACCCGGGTCTCTGGCGCTGTAAGGCAGTAACTCTACCGCTACGACGTCATGCTGCCCTACTGACTGGAAGTCTGTACAAGTGGTGTATCACTTGCATCAGGGCTGGGAACTTGGTAATATATAGGTGGCGTATAGACGACTGCATCCCACACTGGTCGAGCTGTCCATTTTCTTTTCCTTGCCCTAATGTTTGCCTCGAGCCAGTTCGTTGTAGAACTAAGAGTAGTACAGCACAGGAACAGGCCCACGATGTCTATGCTGAACATGATGCCAAGTTAAACTAATGTCCTCTGCCTACAAGTGATCCATGTCACCTCATTCCCTGAATATCAATGTGACTATCTAAAAGCTTCTTAAATGCCATTATCATGTCTGCTTCCAACTCCACCCTGGGCTGACACAAAGTGCTGGAGTATGTCAGCGGGTCACCCAGCATCTCTGGATAGCATGGATAGGTGACCCTTCTCCAGTCTAAGGAGTCCTCGCTGCCAACTGATGACTCATTTTCCTGTCTCCAGCACCCTTTTCTGATACCACCACCACCATGCCTGGCAGCACGTTCCCGGCACCCACCACAAAAAAAAACTTGCCCCACGCATTGTCTTTAAACTTTTCCCCCTCCGACATTAAAGCTGTGACTTCTAGCCAATGACGTTTCACTCTGATAAAGATTCTGACTGACTACCTTATCAGTGACTCTCATCATTTAATATATTTCTATTCGATATATTTTGTCCAGTGGATGTCAGGGGAAATCAACAGTCAGTCGGTGTTAGTCGAGGGAGAACTAGGTTCATAGCTCATCGGAGCTTTCTACTGACTGGAAAAGATGGCCCATCGGTAGTTGCTTCCTTACAGCGCCAGAGACCCGGGTTTGATCTTGACCGTGGGTGGCTGTATGTTTTTAGGTTCTCCCTGTGACCGCGTGGGTTTTCTTCAGTTTCTTCCCACACTCCAAAGATGTTTAGGTTTGTAGATTTAATTGGCTTCTGTAAAATTACCCCTAGTGTGTGGGATAGTGCTAGTGTACCGTGTGATCGCTGGTCGCCGCAGACTCAATGGGCTGAAGGGCCTGTTTCCACGCTGTATCTCTAAAGTCTAATGAAAGAAGCCTGTTTCTTTCTTCACAGATGCCTGACAAGCTGAACATTTCGATTGGCCGTTTCAACTTCAGATATGCAGTACCTCCAGCTTTTTTTGCTTTAAGTTGGCTCGACGGAGGATGGAATAAAAACGAATTGCAGATGCTGGTTTATATCAAAGATAGATACAAAATGCTGGAGTAACTCAGTGGGTTACACAGCATCTCTGGAGAAACTCAGCAGGTCAGGCAGCATCTCTGGGGGAAAAATGAACCTTTTGTCCAGAGATGCTGCCTGAGCCGCTGAGTTATTCCAACATTTTGTATTCTTCATCTTGTTGTACTGAAGATGGAGTTGGCACAGAGGAGGGTGATTTAAGAAATAAATATATGGGGGAACTCAGCGGGCCAGGAAGCATTTGTGGAGGGGAAGTACAGACAACATTTCAGGGCAGGACACTGCTTAAGTCTGAAGAAGGGCCCCGACCTGATACGCCTTCTGCCTATCTCCCTTCACAGATGCTGCCTGACATGCTGAGTTCCTCCAACATTTTGTGTTTGGATCCAGATTCCAGCATCTGCAGTGCCTTGTGTCTCCAGTACTCTAATCTCACTCTTGGAGTGTTATGTGATGTTTGTTGCATGAGCTGTTAATCCAAAGCCATGTCTGATATGAATATATATATATATATTGCTGTCCCTTCTTCATGGCTGGATTAAATCCCCGCATTGTCAGTGAACCTTCACCCAAAAGTCCACAACACCCCATGGCGGTGGACCAGTATCTTTGCAGGGTGATTGGGATGGGTAAGAATGCCGGTCAGGTCGGCCATACCTGAAGCTGAGTAAATGGATCTGCTGGTTCGGTGGGGTAGAAAAAAAATCCCTATTGAAGAATGGATCCTGGCTAATGTTGCTCACTTGGCCATCAGCAAAACATGGATCAGAAACAAAGGACTTGAAATGCTGGTTTACAAAAAGGAGTACTAGAGTAGCTCAGCGGGTCAGGCACCATCCCTGAAGAAGGAATAGGGTGGCCTATCCATGTTCTCCTGAGATGCTGTCTGACCCACTAAGTTACTCCAGCTTTTTGTGTCTCTCTTCAGTTTAAACCAGCATCTGCGGCTCCTTCCTACATATGTTCAGCTACAATGTGTTCAGTCCATTGAAGTGTACTGCATTTATATATTTTTTCCAGTCCATGGATGTGACTTCACGTGTGACTTCCCAGTCTTGTCAAACAATGACTTTTTTTACTACAGACTTGAAGACAAGACAATCACTCATCAAACTAGAGAGGATCTGATTGAAGAAAAATGCTGAAAGTGTTTGTCTTGGTAATAGTATTGTAATCCCTGAATCAGATGGTGTATTGATAGATTTGTGTACAGGGATTTGTGCACACTTGTTTGTTGCTGATCATGCACTGTATGCATTTCCAAGGACGCCACCTGCATCAATACTGGGTAGACCTCTCTGTCCAAAAAGCAGAAGGTACAGAGTGCAGAAAATAGTTTTCAGCATTGTAGTTCACCAGTTCCAGAGACAAAGTCCAATGTCCACACTGGGGAATAAGACAGTACCCGAGCCAATGGAAGGACCATTCTGAAGCCTGATAATGGAGGAGAAGACTAGTGGCGCGCGCTTTTTAAGCTTCTCTATGATCTGCGGGATGGGAGCAGTAAGGAGGAGGGATGTCTGGGACATCTTTGATTATGTTGACTGTTTTCCCCGAGGCAGGATGAAGCGTAGATGGAGTCGATGATGGAGTCTGATCGGTGCGATGGACTGGGATACATCTACACACACACACACACTCTGATATTTCTTGCAGTCTTGGGCAGAGCTGTTCCCAAACCCAACTGTGATGCAACCTGACAGCATGCTTGCGATGCTGCATCTGTCGAGGTTTGTAAGAGTCATTGGAGACATGCCAAATCTCTGCGGTCTCCTCGGGAAGTAGATGCGTTGTTGTGTTGCTTCAGCCTGGAGAAACTACTGCCTCAATGTACTGAAAATATACAGATTTCAGGATGTGAAATTGTATGTTGTCATTACAAATGTTCACGTCTGTAGTAAATGTGCCAGCTGTTAAAACACTCAAGATGCTGGTGGTGTCTCAGCTTTAGCTTGTTCCCTATGAATTGGGATGGCGTGGTGTTGGGTTCCGACTTGTACGCATGATGGCTGGTACTCTTATACAGCACTCAACAAGCGCTGCTCTTTGGACTTGTTTACCGGATACATTGAGCTGATACTCAGGCCTATAATTAGCTCGCATCTAGCAGCAGCAAAGTACATTGCCTTTTGTGGGTGCTTGTTTGTACATCAGCTCCAGCATTTCCCACAGCAATAACTACTCCTTTAAAATATCTAATTGATTGAAACCTATTTTACAACAGCCTGAGAGGGTGAAAGGAGATGTGGAAACGTGGTTAGTGTGAACGGTATAAAGTACACGTTTCTTGCTATAGAATGATGTTCCTGTTGTGGAAGTGTTACGGGGAGAAGGCAGGAAAATGGGGTTGAGAGGGAGAGATAGATCAGCTCCCTCGCTGCTCCCCCTCTGTGATTCCTCCTGCTTTCTGCCTCTGCATCACCGTCTATATCTCTCATTCCTCTTTCCGCTGACTAGACTGAAGAAGGGTCTCGACCTGAAACGTCACCCATCCCTTCTCACCAAAGATGCTGCCCGTCCCGCTGAGTTACTCCAGCACTTTGTGTCTATATCTTCGGTTTAAACCAGCATCTGCACTTAGATCAGCCATGATTGTATGGCGGAGTAACTTGGAGCTGAGTAGCTTCATTCTGCTCCTTATGAATTTATGATCAACAATTGTGCCTTGTAGCAATAATCTGGAGGCTCTGAGCTCACTTCACACCATGCCAGTTGGGGAATTTTAATTCAGTTAAAATATATTAAACTCTTATTTTTATTTGAAAATTGGATTTGTGTATTAAGCTTGCGTTATATATTAAATTGGTATTACAGTGACCAAAGCTGGGGGACTGCTGCAAAACCCCATCGGTTTCACCAAAGAATAAAACTTGCAGTCTTTAGCTGGTTTTGATTAGTGTAACTCTAGCCTTAACCCCACGATTGCCCATGTGCAGCCTTCAGTTCCCACTTGGACGTTGGACGTTGAACAGTGGAGGAACAGGCTCTTTGGCCGACATTGTCTGCACGGAACATGATGCCGTTCAACTCACTCCTCTGCCAGCACATGATCCATATCCTTCCATCCCTTGCACATCCATGTGCCTATCTAGAACCACCTAAATGCTGCTATTGTATCTGCCTCAAAAACCACCTTTGGCAGCGCGTTCCAGGCACCAACCACTTTAGTGTACTTTTTTTTAAAAAGCGTGTCTGCATACATCTACAAACATTGCCCCTCCCACCTTTAAGCTATGCCCTCTAGTCTTTGACATTTCTACCCTATGGAAAATACTCTCTCTTCCCTATCTAAGCCTCTTATAATTGTATATACTTCCATCTGGTCTCCCCGAAATTAGGTTTGTTGTTTCCCTTTCCCGTGACCTTCTGTCTGAAGCAGGGTCTCGACCTGAAAGGTCACCCATTCCTTCTCTCCAGAGATGCTGCCTGACCCACTGAGTTACTCCAGCATTTTGTGTTCACCCGACAAACCTATATGTCTTTGCTATGTGGGAGGAAATTTGAGCATCTGGAGAAACCCCCAGATTTCTGTGTCTATCTTTGGTTTAAACCAGCAACTGCAGTTCCTTCCTACACATTGTATAATGGTCATTTTGGTCCCAGAGGCACATAGAAACATAGAAAAATAGGTGCAGGAGTAGGCCATTCGGCCCTTCGAGCCGGCACCGCCATTCAATGTGATCATGGCTGATCATCTAACTCAGTATCCTGTACCTGCCTTCTCTCCATACCCCCTGATCCCTTTAACCACAAGTGCCACATCTAACGCCCTCGTAAATATAGCCAATGAACTGGCCTCAACTACCTTCTGTGGCAGAGAATTCCAGAGACTCATCACTCTCTGTGTAAAGAATGTTTTCCTCATCTCGGTCCTAAAGGAATTCCCCCTTATCCTTAGACTGTGACCCCTTGTTCTGGACTCCCCCAACATCGGGAACAATCTTCCAGCATCTAGCTTGTCCAACCCCTTAAGAATTTTGTAAGTTTCTATAAGATCCCCCCTCAATCTTCTAAATTCCAGCGAGTACAAGCCGAGTCTATCCAATCTTTCCTCATATGAAAGTCCTGACATCCCAGGAATCAGTCTGGTGAATCTTCTCTGTACCCCCTCTATGGCAAGGATGTCTTTCCTCGGATTTGGAGACCAAAACTATGATGGATGATCAAAGTTGGGGAAAGTAATAACCTCTGTGTGCTTATTTTCCCAAATGATCCAGCCTCTTAGAGCAGAAATACCTGTTTTGCAATCTAATAGTGACCATTCTATTTAGTTAGGGCCTGTTTTAGTAATAATAGTCCAGTAACACGGAAACAGGTCCAGCTCGCCCATGCTGACCAAGCTGCCCCCACCTATGCTAATCCCATTTGCCCACATGTGGCCCATATGCCTCTAAACCTATCCATGTACCTGAGCAATTGCCATTTAAAATATTGTTATTGTGCGTGCCTCAGCTACCTCCACTAGCAGATCACTCCATATACCCACCACCCTCTGAGTGAAAAATACTGCCCCTCAGGTTCCTATTTTCACTTCAATATTGAAAGGTATTGTACATTCCAACCCGGCTTTGGTGCTAGAATGACTGGGACAGCATGGGCAGAATTCCCCTGGCACCCACCCCAGGACCTGAATGAATCAGCTGAAGCCAGGCTCCTGTGTCGGGGGAGCGACCTCGGGAGGAAGCCAAGATGAATCATCCATTCTGAGCTTTTGGTTGAAGGCAGACTTTAATGCTTGCTGTTCTCTGACATTCACGTGACATTACATGTTTGTTGAGAATGGGAGTATTGGAGTGGTCCCCTACCAGCAACTGTAGACTTGGCCACCACCATTCACAGTGCCATGTGGAAGGGTCGTGGGTATGCTGCTCTTGCTATTGGGCTTCATTGTGTTGACACTCACAGCGTATAAGAATACTGGAAAATGAATTAGTATAGATGGGTCCGATGGCCAGCATGCAACCCTGGGCCGAGGGGATTTCTCCTGCTCTCGTTGTCCCTGAGCGAAACATGTGATAGGTTTAGACAGAGTGAATACATGAATCATTAAAATACAAAGCACTGGAGCAACTCATCTCAGGCAGCATCAGGTCAAGATCCTTATTCAGACTGATGGAGTAGGAAGGGGTGAAGAACGAAAACCTGAGAAGTGATAGATGGATACAGATAAAGGGGGGGGGGGGGTGGTGTGGTCTGATTGTCTGATGGGTAGAATAAATGACAAAGACTGGAGGTGAAAAGGAGACCAGAAGGGTGTCATCGGGAACGAAGAGGAGTGAAATGTAAAGCTGGAGGGAGTGGTGTGGGTGGAAGGGATGGGGAAGAGAAACAAGATAAAAGGCGAGTGGAGGGGACAGGGTGACTGAGATGGTGGGATAAACGTGTATGTAATTGGAGAGTTCAATGTGAATACTGTGGGGCCAGACACCAAAAGCTGGAGGAACTCAGCAGGTCAGACAACATCTCTGGAGAAAAGGAATAGGTGACGTTTCGGGTTGAGACCCTTCCTCAGACTGTGGGGCAAAACTGGACGATTCTAGGACTGATGGCTCACATGTATGATTTTGGGCGTGGGATGTGTGAAACCACTTGCTTTATGTTGTGCGTGACAGTGACTTGGAATTCCATGCCTGTATAGAAGCAGAATCACCCTGAACCTTTAAACGGAAACTGCGTGATCTTGAGGCAGAATAGTAGTCAGGGTTATGTGGAAAATGGGGCAGATGGAATTACCCAAGTAGGCATAGATGTAAATTTGATGTGTCCAATAGTCACAGTCATGGGGTCATACAGTATGGAAAGGGACCCTTGGACCAACTTGCCCACACTGATCAACATGCCCCATTTGCACTAGTTCCACCTGCCTGAGTTTGGCTTAGGACCGGCTTAGGCAGGATGAATACATACATCTCTAAACCTGTCCTATCCATGTCCCCGTCTAAATGTTTCTTAAAATGACCATAATTATTCCTTGATTCCAGCCAGTCCAAACTTTATTTGGGACAAAGTCCCATCATTTATTTATTTGCCTCTGTACTCCACAATTTAAGATTTGTAATAGAAAAAAAATCACATGTGGTTAAAGTGCACATTGTCAGATTTTATTAAAGGCCATTTTTATACATTTTGGTTTCACCATGTAGAAATTACAGCTGTGTTTATACATAGTCCCCCCACTTCAGGGCACCATAATGTTTGGGACACATGGCTTCACAGGTGTTTGTAATTGCTTAGGTGTGTTTAAATGCCTCCTTAATGCAGGTATAAGAGAGCTCTCAGCACCTAGTCTTTCCTCCAGTCTTTCCATCACCTTTGGAAACTTTTATTGCTGTTTATCAACATGAGGACCAAAGTTGTGCCAATGAAAGTGAAATAAGCCATTATGAGACAGAGATACACGAATAAAACTGTTAGAGACATCAGCCAAACCTTAGGCTTACCAGAATCAACTGCTTGGAACATCATTAAGAAGAAAGAGAGCACTGGTGAGCTTACTAATCGCAAATGGACTGGCAGGCCAAGGAAGACCTCCACAGCTGATGACTGAAGAATTCTCTCTATAATAAAGAAAAATCCCCAAAATCCTATCTGATAGATCAGAAACACTCTTCAGGAGTCAGGTGTAGATTTGTCAATGACCACTGTCTGCAGAAGACTTAATGAACATAGAGGCTACACTGCAAGATGCAAACCACTGGTTAGCTGCAAAATAGGATGGTCAGGTTACTGTTTGCCAAGAAGTACTTAACAGTTCTGGAAAAAGGTCTTGTGGACAGATGAGACGAAGATTAACTTATATCAGAGTGATGGCAAGAGCAAAGTATGGAGGAGAGAGGAACTGCGCAAGATCCAAAGCATACCACCTCATCTGTGAAACACTGTGGTGGGGGTGTTATGACCTGGGCATGTATGGCTGCTGAAGGTACTGGCTCACTTATCTTCATTGATGATACAACTGCTGATGGTAGTAGCATAATGTATTCTATCTGCTCAAGTTCAAACAAATGCCTCAAAACTCATTGGCCGGTGGTTCATTCTACAGCAAGACAATGATCCCAAACATACTGCTAAAGCAACAAAGGAGTTTTTCAAAGCTAAAAAATGGCAAATTCTTGAGTGGCCAAGTTAATCACCCGATCTGAACCCAATTGAGCATGCCTTTTATATGCTGAAGAGAAACCTGAAGGGGACTAGCCCCCAAAACAAGCAGAGGCTAAAGATGGCTGCAATACAGGCCTGGCAGAGCATCACCAGAGAAGACACCCAGCAACTGGTGATGTCCATGAATCGCAGACTTCAAGCAGTCATTGCATGCAAAGGATATGCAACAAAATACTAAACATGACTACTTTCATTTACATGACATTGCTGTGTCCCAAACATTATGGTGCCCTGAAATGGGGAGACTATGTATAAACACTGCTGTAATTTCTACATGGTGAAACCAAAATGTATAAAAATGGACTTTATTACAATCTGACGATGTGCACTTTAACCACATGTGATTTTTTTTCTACTACAAATCTGAAATTGTGAAGTACAGAGGCAAATAAATAAATGATGGTCTTTGTCCCAAACATTATGGAAAGCACTGTCGTGATTTGATTGCATGAGACAAATGAATTTGTTAATCGAGTTCAGATTGGCCAGATCAGATTAGGGAATCTGAAATAAAAATGAGAAAACGCCGGAAACACTGAGCAGGTCCGACAGCCTCTGTGGAAAGAGAAGCAGTTAACGTTTCATGTCAAAGACCCATCTCTGATGAAGGATCTTCAAGTGGAAGCATTGGCTGGTTCTCTCTGAGGGTGATTGTCCTTGGCATCAAGACATTTGGACAGATATATGGATAGGAAGGGTTTAGAGGGTTATGGACCAAATCCTGCAAATAGGACTACCTCAGCATACCAACTTGGTTGGTATAGACAGTGTGGGCTGAAGGGCCTGTTTCTGTGCTGTACCGCTCTGACTCCAGTAGTGAGTACACGATCCGGTGAAGAAATACCCATCTCCGTGCAGAGCATAACAGTGCAGTGAGATGGTTCAACCCTGTCTTTCCAGGTCAGCTAGGGGTGGACATAAATGGTGGATAATGCGCCATGCCCAGCCCATGAGCTAAAAATATATTCCAACAGGAAACCCTAAATCATATCGTAAAATGCCGTGTATAATTAGCTGCAAAGGGCTCACACACCACATAAATTATTCTGCACGCCTGCACATATCGGATTTTAAATGGTGTAACTTACAAATACACTGCAATGTCTATTGAGCTTTATGCAATACTTGTGGTTGGTCGAGGTCCATTATCCCAGCCCCAGGAGTTGCTCCGATAGTCCTGGGCCAACCATCTCCAGCTGCTTCATCAGTGACCTCCCTTCTATCAGAAGGTCAGGAGTGGGGGATGTTCTCTGATTGTTGAATGGCATTGGCAACCCTTCAGCAAGTGAAGCAGCCCTTGCCACAGGGCAGGATTTAGATGAAGAGAGGCCCTAGGCTATTCCACTTCTGACCCCTCCCAATCCTCCACCCTCAGGACTAGAAGATGGAAGAGTGTTTTAAATAATTTGAGTAAAGATGATGACGGGTGTTTAAAATTCCACAATTCACAATTCCTTCTCTAAAGGACATAAAATGTTATTGTTAAATACCGTAGTGATTGAAATAAAATGCATTAATGTTAAAATTAACACTGTGAAAAACTTTGTAAACATTTTGTGGAGTAAGCAGGAATTTTTAGGAAAATAAAATGCTCAGATTAGAATCTGCAAATAAAAAGTAAAATTAATCTTCAACAGTTATTAGAAAGGAAAACATGAAGGGGCGTCCACTTGAGTGAAGAAAAATGGGATCCACTTCAGTGAAGAAAAAAAAAAATTCTGTATAATATTTGGGAAATATTTCTTAAAGAATTGTTCCTTATTGACAATTATATTGCAAAATCTGAATCAAATCCGAATCAAATCTGCTTCCGAAAACCGTTTACAAAACGAGTATGCTTTTTCCTATTGTTAACAAAGATGCTACAAATAAGCTTAGTTTTATTACTAACCTGACAGTGGCAGCCACAGCACGACACAGCAGGTTTCCAGCAATGATTATCAGTTCTACCCCTCGCATTGCTCCTTGCCAACTTCCTAGTTCAAATATCTTTGCACTTTCCTACTTACCCCTGAGTTTTGACTTTTGAAGCCTGCAAGTATCTAAAGATGTTCCCTGCACCCGCCATCGCTGCTTACTGGAGCACGTGTGAAAGTTTGACGGACCCCGATGCCACCAGATTGACACCGATGTGCCGCCGAGCGTATCCAATGAGATAAGGGACTGGAAAGCTGCTCTTTTAAAAATATATATTTATTGCCAGTGCTAGTGTCGAGTTATCGGCTTAAAACAGTATTATTCTGAAATGGAGGTCAAGGAAAATTACTGAAGGGTTGTTTAGAGACTAGTGCGTTGTGACAGCATATGTAAGAAAGGCCGATGGCAGTGTCAAAAATATTATATACCTTGGCCGGAGGCCCCCTAGATTTTGAGGCCCTAGGCATCATTCAGCCAAGTCTGTAGGTAAATCCGGCACTGCCTTGCCTTGTACCTGCACCTCACTGCACTTGGGCATTTGGTAATAAACTCGATGTGACTGGGCTTATCTACAGCAAGATTGAGGCAATACTCAGGCATGGGCGGATGAGGGATGAGTAACATTCATGCACAACAGTGCCAGGCAGTAATAACTTCTGACAAAAGAGAGTGTAACCGCATATCCTTGCCGTTCAGTGACTTTAGACAAAGCGCAAAAACAGGTTCTTCGAGTCGGCACCAACCATTGATCACTAGCACTGTCCTACAAACTGGGGACAATTTACAATTTTACTGAAGCCAATTACCCTGCAAACCTAGTAGGAAAGACCTGCAGATGCTGGTTTAAATCGAAGGTAGACACAAAATGCTGGAGTAACTCAGCGGGTCAGGCGGCATCTCCGGAGAGAGGTTTTGGTGATGTTTTGGGTCGAGACCCTACTTCACCCTTCCAACCTATTTCATTGCAGATTTCCCATTTTTACAAAGAAAATCTACACTTTTTCTGTTCAAACAAAGACTTTTCACTGTTTCTCTGTACACATGAGGATTAACCCAAAACCAATAGTATAAACTAAATCTCCCACCATTGATAAGAAGCTCAGCTGGGCCAGCCACATAGGTTCCGTGGCTACAAGACCAGATCAGAGGCCAGGTATCCCCTGACACACCAAGGTCTTGCCACCACCTATAAGGCACAAGCCAGGCGTTTGATGGAATACTCTCCATGACCTGGATGAACGCAGGGGCAGCAAGTTTCGAGTAGTCTGCGTGATTGGCAGGCACCCATAAACCACAATAAACATTTATTTCCTCCTACGGGATGACAATAATAAACTGGTACCGATACCCTCTAGTCACATCGTCTAATATACTCCTGACCCTTCACCCTTGCTGAGGCTCCGGAACGCCTCACCCAGCTAATGTGGAACACCTTCACCAGAAGGACTGCAGATGTTCAAGAAGGCAGCTCACCCCCACCATCTCAAGGGTAGTCATGGATGGGCAGAAAACACTTGCCGTATCAATAATGCCCAGATCTTGAAAATGAAAGAATCTTTTACAAATCAACAGCTTGAATGTTAATTGAAATTGAAAAATAAATGACACACTGGTTTGTTGGAAGCGTTGTCTCTCTGGGGCAGATTGCCAATACTGTCATTGAAATCACAAAGAGTTGTCCATCACACAAATCCCCCTTCCACCCACCCACCTCACCCCGTCTCTCCATCTACACTGCGCTGTCTCAGGAAAGCAGCCAACACAACCAGGTCATTCCCACTTTTCTTTTCTGCAGCAAGCAGAAGATACAAAAGCTAGAAAGCACATACCACTAGAATGAGCAACAATATCTTCCCCGCTGTTATAAGACTACTAAGCAGTCCCCCCACAAGCTAGGGTGTTGCTGCTTCCAACCTACCTCATCGTGGACCTTGTACTTTAAAAAATGTGCACTTTTTGTAGCTGTAACATAATATTCTGCGCTGTTTCCGTTTTCTTTGCTCTACCTGTTGTACTTGTGTATGATTTAACTATGGTGTGGTCTGATCCGCCTGGATAGTGTGCAAAACAAAGTTTTTCACTGGATCTCAGTATAGGTGATGATAATAAACCAATGCTATCATGCTAAACAAAACCAATTGCAGATGTTCGAAATCGGAAAAGGAAACAAAATGCTGTAAGCACTCTGCATCTGGGGAAAGAGGAATAGCTTCACGCAAAAGACCCTTCTTCAGAACACGATTGAGTGGAGTGCTTGTGTTGGAGTCTGTTGTCAGATGTGTGGACAATGTGCCCTGGCCCAGGAGCTGACTGGGTGTAATTAGAGGCTAGTTCTTGGGAATGTTAGCTGTGGAGGTCATGCGAACATTGGTTGGCTTGCCCTGCCAAGGGATTTACATGGTGTAGGAATGTTCCATGCTGACCACGCTACTTCCCAGCACTCTCAGCTGCCCTGTACTTGCCAGCTCCCACTCGCAAGGCCGGGAGGTCACATTTCACCCCAGAAACATAAACATGCTGAAGGTTGAAACTGCCTGCATGGTTTTAGTTTTAGCTTTAAAGATACAGTGTGGAAACAGGCCCCTTCGGCCCACCGAGCCTGCGCCGAGCAACAATAACCTACACTCGTTCTATTCGACACACCTGAGACAATTTACAGAAACCAATTAACCTACAATCCCTTTGGAATGTGGGAGGAAAATGGAACACCGGGAGAAAACCCACGCTGTCACAGGAAGAACAGGCAAACTCCACACAGACAGCATGCGTAGTCAGGAATGAACACGGGTCTCTGCCGTTGTGAGGGAGCAACTACTGCTGTGCCTGGTTCTAAGGGTGTGTCTCGACAGAAGGAGAGAAACTGAGCCAGTATCATCTGAGGTAGTGCTGCACTGGTAATGGGGGCTCCACTGTGAGAATTTATATTAGAAAAAAGGTGCAGGCGTAGGCCATTCGGCCCATCGAGCCAGCATCGCCATTCAATGTGATCATGGCTGATCGTCCACAATCAGTACCCTGTTCCTGCCTTCTCCCCATATCTCTTGATTCCGCTAACCCTAAGAGCTTTAACTTTCTTTTGAATGTATCCAGTGAATTGACCTCCGCTGCCTTCTGAGGCAGAGAATTTCACAAATTCACAACTCTCTGGGTGAAAAAGGTTTTCCTCATCACAATTCTAAATGGCCTACCTCTTATTCTTTAACTGTGGCCCCTGATTCTGGACTCTCCCAACATTTGGAACATGTTTCCTGCATCTAGCTTGTCCAATCCCTTAATAACTTTATATGTTTCTCTAAGATCCCCGTAAATTCCAGTGAATACAAGCCCAGTTGTTCCATTCTTTCATTATATGACAGTCCCTCCATCCCGGGAATTAACCTTGTGAACCTATGCTGCACGCCCTCAATAGCAAGAGTGTCCTTTCTCAAATTAGGGGACCAAAACTGCACACAATACTCCAGGTGTGGTCTCACTAGGGCCCTGTACAACTGCAGAAGGACCTCTTTGCTCCTATACTCAACTCCTCTCGTTATGAAGGCCAAAATGCCATTAACTTTCTTCACTGCCTGCCGTACCCACATGTTTACTTCCAGTGGCTGATGTACAAGGACACCCAGGTCTTGATGCACTTCCCCATTTCCTAATCTGATACCACTCAGATAATAATCTGCCTTCTTGTTCTTGCCATCGACATATTGACATCGGGAAAGCACTTCGGCCCAACTCATCCATGCTGACCTTACATAGAGCATACAACAGTACGGTGCAGGAACGGGCCCTTTGGCCCACAATATTTGTGGCAAATATGATGCCAATATGTTGTCTCATCTACCTGTGCATGTCCCTCCATATCCCTATACCTATCCAAAAGTCTCCAAATACCACCGTTGTATCTTACCTCCACCACCACCCCTGACAACATGTTCCAGGCACCCTCTGTGTAAAAACACTTGCCCCACATATCTCCCTTAAACTTTGCCCATCTCACCTCTAGTATTTGGTATTTCTATTCTGGGGGGGAAAAAAAGTTCCCTTATCTATGCTATCTATCTTATTTATGCCTCTTCTAATGTTATACACTTCTATCAGGTCTCCCCTCAACCTCTGGCGTTCCAGAGAAAACAATCCAAGTCAGTCCACCCACTCCCCTTTAATCTCGGCATCATTCTGATAAACCTTCCCTGCGTCCTTTCCAAAGCCTGCACGTCCTTCCTATAATGGGACGGCCAGAACTGCATGCAATACAGCAGAGTTTTATAGAGCTGTATCATAACCTCCTGACTCTTGACTCAACGCCACCACTGATGAAGGCAAGCATTCCATATGCCTTCTTTACCACTCTCTCTACTTGTGTTGCCACTTTCAGGTAGCTATGGACTTGGACCCCAAAATACACCTGTAAGTCAATGCTGTTAGAGATCTTGCCATTAATTGTATATTTTCCCCTTAACTTCAACCTCCCAAGTGCAGCACCGCACTTGCACGGATTAAACTCCATCTGCCATTTCTCATTGTTATTCTCTAGGGAGAAGGATGAGGAGGCTGGAGAGTTAAGGTATGGGTACATTGATATTGTGTAACGCACTCTTGGCATCTTATCCTCTCACTTCAAATATACTTATAGAGGTGTGTAAGAAGGAACTGCAGATGCTGATTTAAACCGAAGAAAGACACAAAAAGCTGGAGGAACTCAGCGGGACGCAGGGTCTCTGGAGATGAAGGAATACTTATAGAAGGGCAAGGATTCTCCTTAGTCCAACATGCTACAGTCATTTCATGGCCCCTTTATAAGATCCTAACCTTTCGTTTTTAGTCCGCACCGACCAGCGATGACATGGAACTGGTGTGCCCAGGTGATCGATGGTAGGTGTGGACTCAGTTTCCCAAAGGGCCTGTTTCCAGGCTGTTTCTCTAAACTGAACACCTGCAAAGGTGTAAGTGCGGGTTTTTTTTTCAGGTTCTGGAAAACTGCTTGGATGATGTTGCAAATGAAGGCCTAGAATTGTATAAAACTGCTGAAGGCAGTGGCTGCAGTGCGTACCAGCTACGGAAAGCACTGCAATGACTTGCCCAGGCTACTCCGATTGCACCTCTCCCACGAGCACCACCACTTGCTGGTTCCCCTTCAAACTGCACATCAGCCTGATTTGGGTGTATGCGTTGCCCGTCCTTGATTGTCACTCCCCGACCAACAGCAGCGTGAGAGCACCTTCCTAGGGCTGCAGCTCAGAGACGATTAACATGTACACTGGCCATGATAATGTTGCCCAGATCCTGAAAATAAACCACGAAAATTACTTTTTTAATGTGTGTAGTCAGATAGTGTATAGTCAGCTGGGAGGGGGAAATCAGAGAACGAAGAATGTCTTCTTTGTTGTACTTTTAGCATCGTTTAGTTTAGAGATACAACGTGGAAAAGGGTCCATCGGCCTACCGAGTCGGCCCACCAGTGATCCCCATACACTAACACTGTCCTACACACTAGAATACATGACACACAATTACACACTACTCACAGTTTACAATTTGTACCAAAGCCAAATTAACCTGCAAACCTATATGTCTTTGGAGTGTGGGAGGAAACTGGAGCACCCGAAGAAAACCCACGTGGTCATGGGGAGAATGTGAAACAGCAACTCTACTGCTGAGCCATCGTGCAACCCCATGTTGTTCCATTGTTAGTGGGACTTTTTGATAATTAACTACTGCATTGCCTCCAATACCAAATTCATAAACCACCATGTAATGGTGAATGGGACATTTGGATCCATTTTGACTGTTGCAGACTTGAGTGCTAGGTGTCTGTGTTTAAAGTGCCGCCCTTCAGGAGAATTCCCCACCCGTATGTTTTTATTAATGAATTGCCTCAGTCTTCACTTTCACAGGAAAGTATGAATTCACAAATGATTTGGTTTGATTTGACTACTGCACAGCAATACTGAGAATCAATTTGCTTTTATTCAGTCCTAATTGAGTTGCACAAGGAGCATTATGTGATTAGGTGTAAAGTTAAACAGGTGGAAGAGGGAAATATGAACGGAAAATGCTGGAATAACTCAGCTGGGGAGGCAACATGTCTTGAGGTTGGTTTAACTTTTCAGCTCGAAGAGCCTGTGTCAGAAGCTGCTTCTAATTTTGTGGGTGGATAAATTTGAAGTACTTATAGTGCGAAGAAGGGATCCAACCCAAATCATCGTCTGTCTATCCCTTCTACGGACGCTGCCTGACCTGTTGAGTTCCTCCAGCACTGTGTTTTTTTTGCTTAAGATTCCAGCATCTGCAGTTCCTTGTGTCTTCTTTATAATGTTGAGTGTTGTTCGAACTAGCACCACCCCTGCGTACTGAATTCCCATTGTAGTGCCTAGTGCTGTAGTAAAAAGTTCATATAACTACAAAAGGGGCATGTCTTCGCACTGATTCATACTGGGAATGGAAAACGCAAATATTTACCATTTCTGTTAATATCTCTGCCTTCAAAATATATTCACAACACAATGCAGACTGATGGACAGAACAAAAATTAATTTATATAAAAGATGAATTTCTTTATCCGTCGTATGGTTTAGTTATTATTGATAGCTGGAAGGTAAACTACCCGAGACCATTATGATATTTTTTGGATTGAAAGATACAGCTTGGAGACAGACCCTTCAATTCACCGAGTCCACGCCGACCATTGATTGCCCGTTCAAACTAGTTCTATGTTATTCCCACTTTCATATCCACTCCACGTACAATTTTGGGGGCAATTTTACGGAGGGCCAATTAACCTACAAACCTGCATGACTTTTGGATGTGGGAGGAAACCCATGCGATCACAGGGAGCAGTAGCAAACTCCACACAGACAGCGCCTGAGGTCGGGATCGAACCCGGGTCTCTGGCGCTGTGAGGCAGCAACTCTGCTACATTTACGGGTGAGGTGGGAACGACCATTTACCCGCACTGCTGCTGCTGCTGCTGCTGCCACCTCCCGCTGTGCACAGATGGACTGTCTGCTCTCCACTACAGCAGTGACCACACTGCAAATAAAAACTGCTTCATCAGGTGAAAGATTTGGGATGTCATGCAATGTTGAAATACTTGTTAATAATGCAGGCAGTATTTTTTTGTAGTGGCCTTTCCTCGTATTGTGCTGTGTGATTTACTCTCAACCTCCCCCCCCCCCCCCCCTCCACCACTGCAGCTCTCTTGCAGCAGGGTGCATAAAAATAGTTCTGTTGCCATTTTAAATAATTTCAAAAGGAAATTGGATAGGCAGTTTGTATGAAAATAATGTCCAGGGCTATTGGGAAAGGCAGGGACATGGGACTGCCTGAATTAGTCAACAAGTGACAGCATCAGCCTGCGGGCAACCCACCCACACCAATGGACACTGGTCTTTCAACAACACCCGCTTGTTGTGAGCAAAGCCTCTGCTTTGGAGCTCCCATGCAAGTGAGCCGTTATCTGCTCATCTTGAATTCAACACCCTACTGTGTTGATTTGACATTTAAGGAGATGTTTGGGGCAGGTTTTTCCACTCTGGGGGTGGTTAGTGCCTGAAACGCACTGCCAGGGGCGATGGTGGCATTTAAGAGACTCTTGGATCGGCGTATGGATATGGAGGGATAGGCATCACGTGCAGGAAGGGCCTGTTGCCGTGCTGTACTGTCCTACATGCTACGATTCAGCCAAAATTTCTCCCTCATCCATTGCCCAAAGAGACAATGATTGGTTCATTGGCTGATTGCTGTTTGTGGGAATCTGGGCGTTTCTTTACGCGGGTGGCCACTCTTTGATTGTTGGTAAAGTGCATGCGGGTTGACGAGGGTGGGAGAGCGGAGGGCTTGCTGCTGTCTTAACGGTGCTCTTTCCGCCGTGTGCAGGGTGATGCAGTGTAAGTACAAGCGGATCGGCTGCCCGTGGCAGGGACCCTTCCATGAGCTGACGGCTCACGAGGGGGAGTGCGGCCACCCCACCAAGACCGGCAACGAGCTGATGGAGATCCTGGACGAGATGGACCAAAACCACAAGAAGGAGATGCAGCTCTACAATAGCATCTTCAACCTCCTCAGCTTTGAAAAGATAGGATACACAGGTAAGGTGAGCCTGTTCTTCCGCCGCCTAGTCTGAGGCCCTAGGGCTCCACGAAGAGAGGTGCTGGACAACGGGAAGCTCACAGGATCCACCCCTAAACCGGGGTGAGGGTGAGAGGAACGGGAGTGGAACAGGAGCAGGTTGGGTGGGGGGAGGGAATCATCCCGGACATGCCTCGTCAATCGGGTCACTGTGGTAAAGCACAGGAGATCAGGCTACCTGCCCTTCAGTGCCCTCATTATGAGCAGCCTGCTGTACATCAAACGACAGCCAAGGGCAAGTGTTCGTGGGCAGGGTCCCCGGTGGTGGGGATAGATGTCCGGCTTAAAGCAAGGAAGGGGAGGCAAAATCGCAGTTGGCCCACGAGCCACACCCACAGGGACCCCGTCTCCAACCCACACGCCCGCCTAGCTTAGGTTCACCAATATTATTTCACACAAAGGGTGGTGAGCGTATGGAACAAGCTGCCGGAGGAGGTAGTCGAGACAGTTACTATCACAACGTTTAAGAAACATTTAGACAAGTACTTGGGTAAGATAGGTTTAGTGGGATATGGGTCAAACACAGGCAGGTGGTCCTAGTGTAGATTGGGCATGTTGGTCGGCATGGGTAAGTTGGGCTGAAGGGCCTGTACGACTATTATTGTTACCTGCACGAGATGCAGTGAAAAGCTTTGTGATACATGCCATCCAATCAGATCGGATAAAACTACACATAGATACGATCAAGCAAAACTCCAGTACAATAGGGGAAGATACAGAGGGCAGATTATAGTTCTCAGCATTGTAGCGCATCAGTTCCATCAGTCTGCAATGGGGGGAAATATAATCAGATCATTGAGAAATGGTGCTAAGCTTACATGTTGAAGAGATCCCAAGAGTAGAGCAACTGTTGTGGAGGATAGTAGATCCTCTCTGGGAAGAGCATGCAAAGAACCGGCGCCATCTTCTCATGTACTTTGTACAAGAATATTGTGTTGCTGAATGTGATTCCCTGCTCTAGCTGATTTCGCTATCTACCAAAGTTATTCTCTCGTACAATAACAGGTGGTTAAAGTTGTCTCTGCTCCCGATGGTGTCTCTGACATTGCCCAACCGTTAATATTGCACTGAGGGCTCCTGTTACATGACGGCATCTGTAGGGAGCAGGCAGCATATCCATTCATCTGTGATCTGTTATATCACTGGTTGTAACTCACTCAGAGGGTTTGGAGACTGCTGTTGGTAATGGACCTTTCAGTCATTATAAATGCATGGGATTCATTTCAAAGCCACAGCTTCTTAAAAGCAAGAGACACACGTATTTGCTCTGGCAGCAGGAGCAAGAGCAAATGTCAGTGCCAGTGCACCTTTATATAGTAAAACACCCCGTAGAGCTGGAAATTGGACAGTGAGGGACGCTGTCAAAGGATACAGCACAGTCTAGATCAATGGGACACTGGGACAGGGAAATGGTAGATGGTCAAGTCTGGACTCGGGTGCCATGTTGCACTTTGGGATGTCAAGTGCAAAAGGGAAGGACATAGTAGATGGCAGGAGCACTGATCTACAGAGAGATCTTGGGTTGGGGGGTCTGTAGCTCCACGAAAGTGACAACACAATTGGATGTGGCGGTTAAAAAAAAAGGCACATCACACACTTGCTCTGGATTGGTCAGGACGTGGCATGTGGAAAGCTGTATTAAAATATGGCGAGGTAGTGCTTGGACTAATGGTGTCCCATTACAGGAGACATTGGAGAGGGTGCAGAAGAGGCTGACCAGGATGTTGCCTGGATGAAAGGGTGTCAGCTGCAGGGAGAGAGGTCGCACAAACCTGGATTGTTTTTGCCCGTAGCGGTTAGGTTGATCAAATTATGAGAGGCTTAAACAGTGTAGAACAATCTTTCCCAGGGTGGAATTGTCAAAAGACTCAAAGGCATATATTTAAGGTGCGAGGTGAAAAGGTTTATAGGAGATGCGCAGGCAAGTTTGTGTTTTACACAGGATGCTGGTGCCTGGAATGCACGATAGTGGTGTCGGAGTGGCGTTTAGGTAGGCACGTGGATATGCAGGGATAGGCATCATGTGTAGGCAGGTGGCATTAGTTTAGATTGGCATCATGGCCAGCACAGACATGGTGGGCTGAAGGGCCTTGTCCCTGTGTTGCACTATTGTATGTAATCTCCATTTATAAACAGTGACACACTCTCATGGCCTTTCCTTGAAGACTGTTTCTTACAATTTTATTTTTGTGTGTAGTGGAGTCAGAGTTGTGTAGTGCAGAAATAGGCCCTTCGGCCCACCACGGATATGCTGCCCTTCATGTCCATCTACAGTAATCCCACATTATGCTTCTATGCCTTGCCTATTTGTTTCTGTCTAAATGCCTCTTGAACGCAGTGATTGTATCTGATTCCACCATCTCCACAGATATCTCTCTCTTTCTCTCGCTCTCTTTCTCTCTCTGTTCTGTTTCTCTTATCCACCCCCCCCCCCTTTCCCCTCTCTCTCTCTCCTCTTATCTGATTCATGAGGATATTTCCTTTGCATTATCAGAAAGCTTCCCATATTCTCTGGACATAATCTGCATTGTGGACGATCTTTTCTGTGAATAAGCAATGGATGTATCCTCAAGGAATGGGATGGAGGGGGTGAGAATGAATAGGGAATGGGACGGGGAATGGAAGTGAATGAGGAATATGGCCACAAGAAGTGGACAAAAATGAGGAATGGGGCCACAAGAATGAACGGGGATGGGGGCCAAATTGTGGAATGGGATTCAATGAACAATTGGAAAATGGGAGAGTAGGAGTGAATGGACACTGGGGCCATGGGGAGTAAGTGGGAAATAAGCCACAGGGTGCATGTGAGAGGGGATGAGGAACTGTGGGGAGTGGGAGTGAATAAGGAATGGGAGGGGTGGGGGGGAGGGGGTGAGAGTAGACACTATGTGGTGTGGGAGCAAATGGGGAATGTGGGCACGGCGAGTGAAAGTAAGTGGAAACTAGGGCCAGGGAGGTGGAGTGAATGGACGTTGGATGATGGGTCGACAGGGAGAGTGACCACACCAGCCACGCGGGTTGGGTCAAAGACTCTGTTCCTCCGGATCTGTGAGCCAGTTTTCATTGAACTGTCGCCACACCGCTGGTTACTACTCTGGGCATCTATCTGTCTGTCTGTCCGTTCGTACAGAGATGGCGACATTCCACATGCACACACGATGGCTTAAAACACCAGTATCAGAGAGAGGGACCTCTTTGAAAGCATTTGCCAACTGGAGATTTTCTTGCCCTGTCCTCTGCCTCGCTTGTGGCTTTGTTTCTTCCACACTCACTGGTGCACGGGTGTATACAGACAATTACTCTCCCAAAACCAGCCATGGAACGCCAAGGCAGGAATGAATCAAGGAATCCCTCTCCTGAACGACTAGGGAACCCAGATTAAGGAACAAGGAACTGCAGATGCTGGTTTACACCAAAGATACACACAAAGTGCTGGAGTAACTCAGCAGGTCAGGCAGCATCTCTGGAGAACATGGACTTGACAAAGACAATTGACTCGCATTAATGGGTATTGGCACATCTTCAATCAGTCTTGAGCCTGGTTTTGAGTGGCCAGCATCTCTCTGCCTTGGAGGGAGGTTAAAACCGTCACACATGGTTAGAACAATTCTCACACGGTGAACTCACAGATTAAAATGGGATGGTGTGTTAGTGAGTGGGAGAGCGATGGTGATGGAGAGAGAGAGAGAGAGAGAGAAAGAGAAGGAGAAGAGAAAGAGAGAAAGAGAACGAAAGAGAGAGATTGATAGAGAGAGGGAGAGAAAGACAGAGAGAGAGAGAGAGAGAGAGAGAGAGAGGGTGGGAGAGGGGTTGGGTGATCTCTGAAGCAGAGGACTGAAGGGGTAGACTGTGCAGAACGATGAGGAATGGGCTTGGGAGCAGGGCAGGTGGCTCCTGCGGTGTGTGATTCATGGACTCCCAGAGTAACGAGGCCAGGGGCCACTGCACTCTCCCCACTGTCCTTCCATTCAGCGGTCTGAACCCATACAGCACCCTTCCTTAGAAAGTGTCCGCAAGCAAGCATCCCCATCACCACCGGTGTGTGTAGCTGGGAATTGGACAGGGCGGCAGAATTATTGACACAGTAAAGCTGTTGTTAAAAGCACAGGCCAGGTACTGAGGATCCCACACCCACCTCTCCTCACACAGCTGATGGGTATATTCGGGGAGCTTAATTACAGTTTCATCAAATTTAATGCATTGTTTTCGCTCAAAATGTAACTGGTTGATCTTTACTCACACAGGAACCGATTTCTGCAGTCAGACATGTCACAAAAAAGGTAGGACAGCTATACCCGATTCCTGGCGGCATAGACAACTGTAGAGGTGTCAGTCTCTCCCGGGGATCGAGCCAGAGTGGGCATTAGTGGGGGGGGGGGCACATTCCCAGCATCAGCATGTGATCAACTCCCCCAGAGACTGTCATCTCTAGCTCTGTTTCCATCTCTCTCTCTCTCTCTCTGTCTCTCTTTCTCTCTCTCTCTTCTCCCACACCATCACTCCCTCCCAGCTTGTGAATTCTCCAGTACGGAGTCTATTCGGCAGCAAGCGTATCATGGTTTTGAGAGTACAAGTCAAACAGCAAGGTGAAGGAAGTTTCTTGGTTTCGGTCAGGAAGGAGCAGTGTTTGAGCAGAATCATTTTCACAACGGCTCGTGACACGAACTGAGAGTTTGTGTGGCAGGGGATTTAAAACAACTAATCTCAGCTGAAGAGTAAGAACATTTAGTTCTTTCAGTGACAGGTTAGATGGAGGATGAGTGTGGAAGGGTGAGATGAGTTGTGGAAAATTGAGAGGAGTTGCACAGAATCTGAAGCAAAACACAACATGGTGGAGGGCCTCAGCGGCCCAGGCAGCATCCATGGAGGGAATGGACAGGCGACGTTGTGACTTAAGATTCTTCATCTGGGCAGACCCTTCATCAAAACTCTTGATCGGGTCAGTCCAGTTGAGAATGTTGTCTGTCCATTCCCTCCGCAGGTGCTGCCTGACTGCTGAGTTCCTCCAGACTTCCAGCATCTGCAGTGCCATAGAGTCTTGAGATGGTGCCTGGTGCTAGCCCAGCCTTCACTTGTGCTTTGCAAGCCTAACTCTTTGCTTGGTCTTTCCCCATATCTTTTCAACACTTATCCAGTCATAGAACTGTACTGCATGGAGACTGGCCCTTCGGTCCACCTTGTCATGCTGACCACGTTGGCATTCTGGGACACTCCCATTTACTGGAATTTGATCCCTATCCCTTCAAACCTTTTCTACGCATATATCTGTCCAAAAGTTGTTTAAAGGTCCTAATCGCGTCTGTTTCTATAGCTCCCTCTGGTAGTTCATTGCAGATACGAACTACCCTCTGAGTATAAAGGTTTCCCCCGGGGTCTCTTTCAAATCTCCAGTGTGGTCTCACCAAACACTTGTGCAGCGGCTGCATCATGGTGGCCCAACCTGTGTGTCGGCTGCCAGTTAAGTGATGGTTTCTGTCTGATTGGACACTGCAATAGTCAAATGACCACGCACATCATGAAAGGGAGCAACACGAGTAGACAGGGGTGGTGAGGAAGGCGTGTGGTATGCTGGCTTTCATCGATGGAGGCATTGCCTACAAGTAGGTACATTATGTTACACTTCTACAAAATGTTGATTAGGCCACACTTGGAGTATTGTTTTGTTGTATTGTCAGTGTTTCCCAGGGAGTGAGCGAGAATGGGCATTAGGGGGGTACATTCCCAGCATCATCATGGAATCAACTCCCCCAGTGACTCTGATCTGATCGACATAGTACAGGTAGGATGAGATTAAGCTAGAGGTGTTGTCGAAAAGGTTCACTAGGATGCTGCCTGGTTTGGAGGCTTTGAGTTCTACAGAGAGATTGGATCAGCTGGGGCTGATTTCCTTGCAGCAAGGGAGACTGAGAGGCGAGTTGAGAGAGGTATTTAAATTTATGAGAGTCATATACAGGGGAGATAGACAGAGTTATGGGCCTGTGGGGATTTTTTGGGCGACTGCCGCAAGATTTTCAACATGTTGAAAATTTTTCGGCGACAGTGGCAGCAATTTTTGCTGCTGTTGGTTGATGTGGGTGTTGTCGAAGGTTGGTGCCAGGTGTCGTAGGTGAATTCCATTAAAACTAGTCTCTGGCAGTCGCCTAACGAGTCCCCTAAGTGGGACAGGCCCATTAGGGATGTCTAAAACTACAGCATGAGAGGGGAGGTCATTTATAGGGCATCTAAGGGCAAAATGTTTCACACCAAGAGTCGTAGCTATCTCGAATGAACTCCCAGAGGAGGCGGAGGCAGGAACAGGAACAGCTTTTAAGGGGCATCTGGACAGGTGCCAGAATGAGCAGCGATAGAGGAACATAATGTGGGATTAGTGTAGCTAGACATGGATGCGCTGGGCTGAACGGCCTGTTCCTATGCTGTGCAACTCTGCGATTTAGGATCCAGCTGGTGATGGTGCGTTCAGTTCTGAGCCTTCTATATTACAAATGACGGTAATGGCTTGGAGAGGGTGCAGAGGAGATTACTTGGAATTATCCCAGCACAGGGGACTTAATTCGGATGGAGACTGGGGGAGCGATTAAGGACCGCAGATTAAGGAGCGATATTGTACATGTGTTTGGAATTGTGATGCTTTTTGATAATGAGATTGTTTCTTGGGGTGGTTAGTCAGTGACCAGAGAATACAGGCCAAAGGTGACGAGCAAAAGAATCTCAGTGCGACGACATTTTGTACGCTACGAGCAGTTGCACTCTGGGATTCAGTGCCCAAAACGATGATATAAGCAGACCTCGCAGCAAAGAAAGAAACGGAATAAATAATAACTCGATTCACAGAGCCACAGTGAAAGGAGAGGGCCGAGCGCTGGATTTGAGAGCACTTCAACAGAGAGGGCATTTCCAAACAGCCTCCATTGTGGGATAGCTAGATGGGATAGCAGCACATTTGGAAAGCGGTGAAATCATTGGACAAAGTCAGCATGGATTTACGAAAGGTAAATCATGTCTGACAAATCTGATAGAATTTTTCGAGGATGTAACTAGTAGAGTGGATAAGGGAGAACCAGTGGATGTGTTATATCTAGACTTTCAGAAGGCTTTCGACAAGGTCCCGCATAAGAGATTAGCATACAAACTTAAAGCACACGGTATTGGGGGTTCAGTATTGATGTGGATAGAGAACTGGCTAGCAGACAGGAGGCAAAGGGTAGGAGTAAACGGGTCCTTTTCAGAATGGCAGGCAGTGACTAGTGGGGTGCCGCAAGGCTCAGTGCTGGGACCCCAACTATTTACAATATATATTAATGATTTGGACGAGGGAATTCAATGCAACATCTCCAAATTTGCAGATGACACCAAGCTGGGGGGTATAGTTAGGTGTGAGGAGGATGCTTGGAGGCTGCAAGGTGATTTGGATAGGCTGAGTGAATGGGCAGATGCATGGCAGATGCAGTATAATGTGGATAAATGTGAGGTTATCCACTTTGGTGGCAAAAACATGAGGGTAGACTATTATCTGAATGGTGGCAGATTAGGAAAGGGGGAGATGCAACGAGACCTGGGTGTCATGGTACACCAGTCATTGAAAGTAGGCATGCAGGTGCAGCAGGCAGTGAAGAAAGCAAATGGTATGTTAGCATTCATAGCGAAAGGATTTGAGTATAGGAGCAGGGAGGTTCTACTGCAGTTGTACAGGGTTTTGGTGAGGCCACACCTGGAGTATTGCATACAGTTTTGGTCTCCAAATCTGAGGAAAGACATCCTTGCCATAGAGGGGGTACAGAGAAGATTCACCAGACTGATTCCTGGGATGTCAGGACTTTCATATGAGGAAAGATTGGATAGACTCGGCTTGTACTGGCTGGAATTTAGAAGATTGAGGGGGGATCTTATAGAAACTTACAAATTTCTTAAGGGGTTGGACAAGCTAGATGCTGGAAGATTGTTCCTGATGTTGGGGGAGTCCAGAACAAGGGGTCACAGTCTAAGGATAAGGGGGAATTCCTTTAGGACCGAGATGAGGAAAACATTCTTTACACAGAGAGTGGTGAGTCTCTGGAATTCTCTGCCACAGAAGGTAGTTGAGGCCAGTTCATTGGCTATATTTAAGAAGGCGTTAGATGTGGCACTTGTGGCTAAGGGGATCAGAGGGTATGGAGAGAAGGCAGGTACGGGATACTGAGTTGGATGATCAGCCATGATCACATTGAATGGCGGTGCAGGCTCGAAGGGCCGAATGGCCTACTCCTGCACCTATTTTATATGTTTCTATGTTTCTATTGTGGCGAGATCCTCACTGAAACTAGAATGGGTACATGACAGCTTGAAGGAACAGAGGTGGCACGCACCTGTACAGGACTGAGGTTTATTTCTCTGATATTAAATGCCCACAAAGAAATAGGATCCCCTGGACAGCCCATTGACAGAAATTGTCCACCTGAAACCCCGACGGTAGACAAAAATGCTGGAGAAACTCAGCGGGTGAGGCAGCATCTATGGAGCGAAGGAAAAGGTGACGTTTTGGGTCGAGACCCTTCTTCAAACTGGTTTAAACTCACCATGGCCCCGTACTCCCATTAAACTCACCATGGTCCCGTTTCCACACTCCATTTGCAGTTGCCAGACCACCGTTTCCGCACCTCGTTGGACAAGCATCTTCTCCCTCTTCCCGTTTCCTGGATGTGTCTATCATCAACACAGCACACAGCAGATGCTGCAACTCTGGAATTCAACAAAGAATGCTTGAAATACTCACTAGGTCAGAGGTCATGTGTTAGGAGAGAAGTGTGTTTACATCTCAGATCTCTGGTCTCTCTATACTGCCTGGCCAGCTGAGTACTTACAGCTGGTTTCCTGTTTCCTTTATCATCGATACTTTTTTGTGTATCGTTCATTCATTGTTCTTTATCTCTCCACATCACCGTCTATATCTCTCGTTTCCCTGATCCCTGACCAGTCTAATGAAGGGTCTCGACCCGAAACGTTGCCTATCTCCTTCACTCCTCAGATGCTGCTGCACCCGCTGAGTTTCTCCAGCTTTTTGTGTAACCCTCGATTCTCCAGCATCTGCAGTTCCTTCTTTAACACTGAGTACTTACAGCTTTTTGTCTTGTTTTTATTTGATGGGTCAGCAAAGCAGCTGAAAGTTCTCTTTCAGATCTGATACTCAGTCTAAAACACATAGAAATGCACTTTATACCACAGGCGTTTGCCTCAATTACTTCTACACTGAAAGATAGAACTGTAGTGTGTGGAAACAGGCCCTTCAGCCTACCTTGTCCATGCCAACCATGTAATGCCAAATGTCTGAATTTGGCCCACATACCTCTAACTCCTTCCTATCCATATATCTGTCCGAATATCTTGTAAAAGTCATAATTGTATCCGTGTCTAAAGTCTCCTCCAGCAGCTTGTTCCGGTTACAGTCAACCTTCTGAATTATAAAGTTGTCCCTGAGGTCCCTCTTAAATCTCTCTCCTCTCACCTTAAGCCAATGCCCTCTAGTTTAAGAATCTTCTATCCTGGGAAAAAGACCGTGTTCACTTTATCCCCCCTCATGATCTTGACATCTCAATACGATCACCCACTCAGCCTCCTACAAAGTCCCAGCTTATCCAACCTCTCCCCATAAGTCCAGGTAATATCCAGGCAGATATCTTCTGCACCCTTTCCGATTTTTGACTCATTGATACATGAGAAGACGAGGGAACATAAGTTTAGTTTAGTTTAGTGTCACGCATCCTGAGGAACAGCGCAAAGCGTTTGTTGCACGCTGACCAGTCAGTGGAAAGACAACACGTGATGTTGGGCAAAATTTAACATTCTCTGCTGATCTATTCCATTTAAGGACATTACAAAGAGGTGTCTGGTCTTTTACCAGCTTGGTTAGAATGACAGTGCTGGCCAGCTCCAAGCATATAGACTCCACCAGTTGCCAGCTGACCCATTGTCCAAGGCAGTCCGTGCCTTAATTCAGAGCGAGATTTAAAATGATGTTAGAGTACTTGGATTTAGTGGTTACTTTACCAGACTCGCAACCCAAAAGCACGAGTTTTTGCCCATTTGACTGTTTAAAAAGTGGCTGTTTAAAAATGTGCTCGTAAAGTCTCCTCAATCAGCAATGGGTGCCGATGGTCAAGGTGGAGATGGGTAGATATTTGCTCAGGGAAGGTGCCAAGGGATTGACTGAACAGGAAAGCAGGCTCAAGCTGCCTCTCCCTGTGCCTGTTCCCACCCGTCCCATATCCAGCCTGTCCATGTCAGGCCCCTTGCTGCTTTGCTAATTCACCCCCAGACTGTTCCCCCCCCCAGTACAGCAGCACTGGCAGCTCACCCTTACACAGGCATCGACTCAAGCCTCTACCCTCTATTTATGGCCAACTCTCTGTTTATACAAAGAGGACATTTGATGAGCGTTTGACAGCACTGGGCCTGTACCCGCTGGAGTTTAGAAGGATGAGAGGAAACCTCATTGAAACTTACCGAATTGTGAAAGGCCTGGATGGAGTGGACGTGGAGAGGATGTTTCCACTTGTGGGAGAGTCTAGGACTAGAGGTCATAGCCTCAGAATTAAAGGATGTTCCTTTAGGAGGGAGATAAGGAGGAATTTCTTTAGTCAGAGAGTGGTGCATGTGTGGAATTTCTTGCCACAGAAGGCTGTGGAGGCCAAGTCAGTGGATATTGATAAGGCATAGATAGATTCTTCATTAGTACGGGTGTCAGGGGTTATGGGGAGAAGGCAGGAGAATGGGGTTTGGAGGGAGAGAAACAGAGCCCTCCATAATGTTTGGGACAAAGACCCATCATTTATTTATTTCCCGCTGTACTCCACAATTTGAGATTTGTATTAGAAAATAATCCCATGTGGTTAAAGTGCACATTGTCAGATTTTATTAAAGGCAATTTTATACATTTTGGTTTCACCATGTAGAAATTACAGCTGTGTTTATACATAGTCCCCCCATTTCAGGGCATCATAATGTTTGGGACACAGCAATGTCATGTAAATGAAAGTAGTCATGTTCAGTATTTTGTTGCATATCCTTTGCATGCAATGACTGCTTGAAGTCTGCGATTCATGGACATCACCAGTTGCTGGGTGTCTTCTCTGGTGATGCTCTGCCAGGCCTGTATTGCAGCTAACTTTAGCTTCTGCTTGTTTTGGGGGCTAGTCCCCTTCAGTTTTCTCTTCAGCATATAAAAGGTATGCTCAATTGGGTTCAGATCGGGTGATTGACTTGGCCACTCAAGAATTGACCATTTTTGAGCTTTTAAAAACTCCTTTGTTGCTTTAGCAGTATGTTTGGGATCATTGTCTTGCTGTAGAATGAACCGCCGGCCAATGAGCTTTGAGGCATTTGTTTGAACTTGAGCAGATAGGATGTGTCTATACACTTCAGAATTCATTCTGCTACTACCATCAGCAGTTGTATCATCAATGAAGATAAGTGAGCCAGTACCTTCAGCAGCCATACATGCCCAGGCCATAACACCCCCACCACCGTGTTTCACGGATGAGGTGGTCTGCTTTGTATCTTGGGCAGTTCCTTCTCTCCTCCATACTTTGCTCTTGCTATCACTTTGATATGTTAATCTTTGTCTCATCTGTCCACAAGAACTTTTTCCAGAACTGTGGTTGCTCTTCTAAGTACTTCTTGGCAAACTGTAACCTGGCCATCCTATTTTTGCGGCTAACCAGTGGTTTGCATCTTGCAGTGTAGCCTCTGTATTTCTGTTCATGAAGTCTTCTGCGGACAGTGGTCATTGACAAATCCACACCTGACTCCTGAAGAGTGTTTCTGATCTGTCGGACAGGTGTTTGGGAATGTTTCTTTATTATAGAGAGAATTCTTCTGTCATCAGCTGTGGAGGTCTTCCTTGGCCTGCCAGTCCCTTTGCGATTAGTAAGCTCACCAGTGCTCTCTTTCTTCTTAATGATGTTCCAAACAGTTGATTTTGGTAAGCCTAAGGTTGGCTGATGTCTCTAACAGTTTTATTCTTGGTTCTCAGCCTCATAATGGCTTCTTTGACTTTCATTGGCTCAACTTTGGTCCTCATGTTGATAAACAGCAATAAAAGTTTCCAAAGGTGATGGAAAGACTGGAGGAAAGACTAGGTGCTGAGAGCTCTCTTATACCTGCATTAAGGAGGCAATTAAACACACCTGAGCAATTACTAACACCTGTGGAGCCATGTGTCCCAAACATTATGGTGCCCTGAAATGGGGGGACTATGTATAAACACAGCTGTAATTTCTACATGGTGAAACCAAAATGTGTAAAAATGGCCTTTAATAAAATCTGACAATGTGCACTTTAACCACATGTGGTTTTTTTTTAATTACAAATCTCAAATTGTGGAGTACAGAGGCGAATAAATAAATGATGTCCCAAACATTAGGGAGGGCAGTGCAAGTCAGCCATGATTGTATGGTGGAGTAGACTTGATGGGCCGACTGGCCTAATTCTGCTCCAATCACTTATGACCCTATGAGGAGTTATATAGTTTATGGACAAGAAAGGTTAAAACGGATATCATAATCATACTTTATTAGCCAGGTATGTTTTGCAACATATGAGGAATGTGTCCCATTTGCTCAGTGTGGGCAAATGGGATAAACTTGGATGGGGCATCTTGGTTGGCATAGATGCGTTGGGCATAGAACTCAGAATAGTACAGCAGTAGAACAGGCCCTTCGGCCCACAATGTCCATGCCAAACATGACGCCAAGTTAAACTAATCCCCTCCACCTGCATAGGATTCATATCCCTCTATTCCCTGCACCTATTTAAAAGCCTCTTAAACGCAACAAACAGATCTGCCCCCACCACCACCTCTGGCACTCACCACGGTGAATAACATTTGCCACGCACATCTCCTTTAAACTCGCTGACCTTAAAGCTATGGCCTCTAGTTTTTGACATTTCCCCCCTGGGCAGAAGGGTCTCTTTTCTGTGCTGCAAGACTATGGGAGGGTGGAGATTTCTAGTTATTGTTGCTGTTGGCTGGACTGCTCAGTATATTGTGATCCGTGAGCAGGGAGTGTTGGAATACGTTTTAATCCTTCCGTTCACTTCTCTCTTTCTCTCTCCATACTGCCTTCGCTAAACTCGAGAGATCCGTGCCAATGCTGGGAAAACATTGAGGACAGGATTCTTCTACATTTGGAACGACAGATTAATCAAAGCTAGTCAGCACAGCTTTGACACAGGGCCAATTTATTGATAAAAGTGAGAAGAGGTTGTGGTGAGGTCAGTGCAGCTGGTGTGGTCTACACAGACCTCAGCAAGGTATTTGCCAAGGTCCCACACGGAAGGCTGCTACAAAAGCTTAGAACCTACAGGGACCAGGGCAAGTTGGCAAATTCCAGTCAAATCCAGCAAAAAATACAAACTGCTGAAGGAACTGGGTGGGTCAAGCAGCATCTGCGGGGTTAGAAGATTTAGTCAAAGTGTCATACAGCACGGAATCAGCTGACTTCTTCGACCCACTTCATCTATGATGCCCAAGAATTGTCCATGTTTCGACCCAAAACAGTTTCCACATGCAGGGTCTTGAGCCGAAACGTCAACGCTTCCTGTAGCACACAGATACTGCTCAACCCGCTGAGAGCCAGATTGCAGCATCAGCAACCTCCCCCGTCTCCAAATCTGGCTTGGTAATAGGGGACAGAGGGTGGGGGTGAGGCATATTCATTGCAATCACAAGGATTGGCACAGACCCCCCCCCCCCTTACTGTAACTACACACGTGTGTGTAAATGTAGGAAGTATTAATGGTTAATTTGTAGTAACTTATGGTTATGTTCATAGTGAGGAAGGTAGTCGGGCTGCAGGATGGTGTTGATTGTTGGTTAGAAGGGGCAGAGATGGCAGATGGAATCTGATCCTGCTACGTAAAGGACTAGTTTGGAAGACAGGAGTAATAATTCACTGTACTGGCGCCGCATGGCTTCACGACCCACCCATCCTTTTCCTGCACGGATTCCTTTTCCAGCCATTGTGTCACAGATCCCCCTGTTATTTTTCGCATCTTCCACCTTTCTCTCCCTCTCCTCCTCAGTGTCACGACAATTAACGGTGTTGGTGACAGTGAGCAGGTAAATCCCAGGCTGAAAAAAACATCCAATTGATCAGTTGGTGAGATGAGCAGAGCAACATGGGCTCAGTAGGTGGAGTGTGATGGTGTGTTGGAGGGTTGTAATTCAGACTGGAGGCTTGTGGCCAGTGGTGTGCTACAGAGATCGGTGCGGGGCCCACTCTCGTTTGGGTTGCTATATTATCCTTTAGGACGAGAGCATTTGTAACGTGGTTAGTAAGTTTGCAGATGACACCAACATTGGCGGTGTGATGGGCAGCGACGATGATTGTCTATGGATTACAACAGGATCTAGAAGAGGGGGCCAGGAAACGGTCGATGGAGTTTAACTCCGACAAGTGTGAGGCGTTGCAATTTGGTCAGATAAACCAAGGGAGGACTAAGATGGTGGGGCCCAGGGGAGTGTTACAGAACAGAGAGTCCCAGGTGCACACAGATCCACAAAAGTGGCAACAGAGGTGAACAGGGTGGCGAAGGCGGCATTTATCAGTCAGGCCATCGAGTACGAGAGTTGGGAGGTCGAGTTAAAGCAGTACAAGATGCTGGTGAAAGTGCACAGGGAGTACAGTGGTCACCCAGCTCTAGATGCAGAAAGATGCAGAAAAGATTCACAATGAGTAACTGGGACTGGAGGGCTTGACAGGATGGGACAGATCCCTACAGAACACCACTAGTCACCGGCCTCCAGTCAGAATGTGTACCCTTCCACCACTCCCCTGTGTCTTCCATGCTACAAGCCAGTGTGTACTGCGTAGACGTCAGGGTGCAGAGCAAATCTACCAGGATGTTTGGGGCACCTCAGTTACAAGGTGAGACCAGATAGGTTGGCTTTGGTTACTTTGGAGTGTAGGCATCCGAGGAACGCCTGCCAGAGACAGAGACTCCCACAACATTCAGTATCTAGACAATAGGCCCAGCTGGCTGGCATTTTAGGAGATAAGTTTAGAGATATAGCATGGAAACAGGCCCCTCGGCCCACCAAGTGCGTGCCTCCACCACCACCCCCCCTGGCAGCGCATTCCAGACACCCACCACTCTGTGTAAAAAAAACTTCCCCCGCACATATCCACTACACTTTGCATCTCTCACGTTAATGCTATGATAAACCACACTAGATGAACTGTACTAATGAGAAATATAAAAACAGACATTGAAAGTTTAGGCTGGAGCTGCAGCTGCAGCGGGTCTAGAGGAGGCTTCCGACAATGATCCCAGGATAACATATGATGAGCGTTTGACGGCACTGGGCCTGTACTCCCTGAAGTTTAGAAGGATGAGGGGAAACTTGGATAGTGGATGTGGAGAGGATGTTTCTACTAGTGGGAGAGTCTAGGACCAGAGGCCACAGCCTCAGAATAAAAGGACGTACCTCTAGAAAGGAGATGTGGAATTTCTTTAGTCAAATGTAGTGAATCTGTGGAATTCATCGCCACGGGCGGCTGTGGAGGCTGTCAATAGATATTTTAAGGGCGGAGATTGACAGATTCTTGATTAGTAAGACATCAGAGGTTATGGGGAGAAGGCAGGAGAGTGGGGTTGAGAGGGAAACATAGATCCGCCATGATTGAATGGTAGAGAGGACCTGATGGGCCGAATAACCTAATTCTGCTCCTAGAACTTACGAGCATGAACATAAACAGGAAGAGAGAGGCCAGAGGCTGGGGATACTGTTTATGGGGAGCAAGGGTGTGGCACAGGGTTTAAACAGATGTATTGCAACAGTCTGTGTGAAGATACAGCAAACACCCCATTAATACTGAATAATGCTGAATAACATCATCGCTAATGGGTTAGACTAATGGACGGAGACCTTGCCCAACGCCTTGCATCCTACGATTCTAAAACCGCTATAGGGGTATATAAAATATAATAGGGTGAATATACCCCCCCCCCCCCCCCCTCCTCCTCTCAGGGTACAGGAATGAAGAACCAGAGGGTAGACACAAAATGCTGGAGTAACTCAGCGGGTGAGGCAGCATCTATGGAGAGAAGGAATGGGTGACGTTTTGGGTCGAAACACCACCCATTCCCTCTATCCAGAAATGCTGCCTCACCTGCTGAGTTACTCCAGCATTTTGTGTCTACCTTCGATTTCATCCAGCACCTGCAGTTCTTTATTACACAAGAACCAGAGGGTATAGGTTTAAGGTGAGAGGGGAATAATTTAATGGGTACCCGAGCAGCAGATTTTTCACACAGTGGGTGGTGGGTGTACAGAATGAGCTGCTGGGGGAGGTAGTTGAGCCAAGTAGAATAATAATATTTGGACATTAGGACAGGTTCATGGTTAGATGAGGGATATGGGCCAAACATGGGCAAATGGGATTAGCTCAGATAGGGTATATTGCCCAGCGTCTAAGGTTGGGCTAAATGGCTTGTTTTCCATGCTGTATGAATCTAAGTTGCTACAGAGATAATGGATGTATCGGTTACATTCTTCCAAAATCTTTCCAATCCGGAGAAGCACTGCATGATCGGAAAACTGTGATGCCCTTGTTCAGAAAGGACAGATAACCTTAGGCCAGTTGGTCTAACGTCTATTATTAGGGTGATGGAGAACAGAGAACGCAAAACAGTGCAGAAATAGGCCCTTCAACCCACTATGTCAGCCGAATGTTAATCTCCGATCCATGTTAATTGCCCCCACTCATCTCCTTTCAACATTGCACCGTTTCACCTTTAGGCCATGCCCTCTAGTCTTTAACAATCCTAACCTGGGGAAAAGGCTCTGACTCTCTACCCTATCTAGGTTGCCTTGCCCATTTCCTTTAAAGTATTAGCAGGACATTTGGAAACCCGTACTCCGATTAGGCAGATCTTCATGGAGCTTCACAGCTCGTGTCTGGCCAATTTATTAGAGTTCTAGGAGGAGGTTTCAGTCAGAGTAGATTGAGGAGAAACAGTAGGTGCAACATATTTGCACACCAATTAGGTCTGAGATGAGGAACAAGAGTTGAAAGCCTTTGGAGTTCCTATGCAAAAATCTCTGGAGCCAAAGGTTTTGAGGAGAGGGTGGGCAGTGGACGAGAACGGTTGGATAAACCATGATCTAATTGACTGGCATGCAGGTTTGAGGGGCTGAATGGCCCTAGCCTTTTCCTGTGGTGTAGTGGGTCACCTGCCTTGCCAGTGGATGTACAAAACCTTTGAAGAGAATACATAGAAAATAAGTGCTGGAGAAGGCCATTCGGCCCTTCGAGCCTGCACCGCCATTCAATGTGATCATGGCTGATCATCCAACTCAGTATCCCGTACCTGCCTTCTCTCCATACCCCCTGATCCCATTAGCCACAAGGGCCACACCTAACTCCCTCTTAAATATAGCCAATGAACTGGCCTCAACTACCTTCTGTGGCAGAGAATTCCACAGATTCACCACTCTCTGTGTGAAATATGATTTTCTCATCTCGGTCCTAAAAGACTTCCCCCTTATCCTTAAACTGTGACCCCTTGTCCTGGACCTCCCCAACATCGGGAACAATCTTCCTGCATCTAGCCTGTCCAACCCCTTAAGAATTTTGTACGTCTCTATGAGATCCCCCCTCAATCTTCTAAATTCCAGCGAGTACAAGCCGAGTCTATCCAGTCTTTCTCATATGGAAGTCCTGCCATCCCAGGAATCAGTCTGGTGAACCTTCTCTGTACTCCCTCTATGGCAAGAATGTCTTTCCTCAGATTTGGAGACCAAAACTGTACGCAATACTCCAGGTGTGGCCTCACCAAGACCCTGTACAACTGCAGTAGAACCTCCCTGCTCTTGTACTCAAATCCTTTTGTCCATGCACTCCAGGGATACCTCCAGTGCACTGAGATCTCTGCTGCCCAGTAGTCCATGAGGTGGGGGCAGGGCACGAGTCATTGTCTCGAACACTCTCCTGCAGTTAGCTGGCTGTCCCAATGCACGAGGCCTGGATCCTGAAATAGTTTAGATTAAAGATGCAGTGTGGAAACAGGCCCTTCGGCCAACCATGAGCACGCTGACCAACATTAGTTCTATCCTAAATATTAGGGGCAATTTACCGAAGGCAATTAACATACAAAGCTGCTGGGGGGGATAGTTGGGTGGAAACCAGAGCACCCGGAGAAAACCCACACGGTCCCAGGGAGAACGTACAAACTCCGTACAGAGAGCACCCATAGTCAGGATTAAACCCGGGTCTCTGGCGCTGTGAGGCAGCAAGTGTGCCGCCGCAAATAGGGAAGGTGGTCCATGGTTTCCATGTGCTCTTTATTGAGCGGTCGTGATCAGGATGGGAGCATGATTGTAGAGGTTGTTGACATGTATCCAGGGACCTGGCCACATTCTGCCCAAGCCAACCACCCAGCAGGTTGTCCAGCAGCTTCCTCAGTGCTGACACCTCTCCACATTGCCAGATCTTGGTTCAGATATAAACGTCAGCGGTTGAGGATCAAATGTAACACCCCACAAACCGTCCTGTGTAAATGGACGAGGTGCGCATTGAGCTGCCTCTCTTCCCCCCCCTCCCCAGTCATTCTCCCCGAGACTGAGGTGTGAGTGTAAACCATCTTCACGATCCATGGCCTCAACCACTGGTGCCCTTACCCGTCACTGGCTCACCGCCCCGCCTATCATCTTTCACATATTCTGTCTTTTGCTACCACCCCTCAGTAGAACGCAGTCTTGATCCAAGTCTAAAGAGGCCATGAGTCTCAAGAACCCTAGATGGCATCTATGCACAGGACCCAGCTGAGTTCCTCCATCACTTGTGTTTTTGGCTTGGCCTTTAACCTTGCCAGGCAGGGCACAAGAGGGCCGAATGGTCTCATTTCCTTATGAGTAAGAGGGGCTCCTAGTTAACTGTTCAACCTGTGTGATATCACTGAGAGTAGAGAAGAATGATTGGCAATGGGGGGGAGAAATGTTAAAAAGATGTCCTCACCATCCCTCCCACCATCTTAAAGCCGTTCGATGCCTGTGGTGCGGATGGTTCCCAAGCCCCGGTGCCGATCCCCCAGTCAAGTGTGAGCACACTGTCCGGTTGTTTTTGTGGGTGATTTGGAGTTGGCAGGGACTGCGTGCTTTACGTACTGTCGTTTTGTTTCTCCTCTCGCCCCCCACCCCCCTTGTGCAGAAGTCCAGTTCCGGCCCTACCGAACAGACGACTTCATCACCAGGCTGTACTACGAGACGCCCCGCTTCACGGTGCTCAACCAGACGTGGGTGCTGAAGGCACGCGTCAACGACTCCGAACGCAACCCCAACCTCTCCTGCAAGCGCACCCTTTCATTCCAGCTCATCCTCAAGAGCAAGGTCAACTCGCCCATGGAGTGCTCCTTCCTCCTGCTGAAAGGCCCCTACGACGATGTCAAAATCAACCCCGTCATCTACCACTTCGCTTTCACCAACGAGAGCAACGAAACAGACTACTTGCCGCTGCCTATCATAGACTCAGTCGAATGCAACAAACTGCTCGCGGCCAAAAACATTAACCTGAGGCTCTTTATATTTCAGATACAGAAGTAAGGGCGGTGGGGACTTGGGGAGGGGTGGGGGAGGAGGCAGCAAGAACAGAGTGGGCACCATCGAACCAT
Source organism: Raja brachyura (assembly GCA_963514005.1). The sequence continues at coordinate 8,038,751 of OY740782.1, read as the reverse complement.
AGTACCTCGAAAAAGCCAGCCAACACCAGTCAGTAGTTTAAACACAAGAAGAATCCTTCACAGAAAGGGACAAAAAACAAAACCAACAACCCCCCCCCCCCGAGAAACAAATATCTACTCACTGCATGTGGCCGTGACTACCCGGGACTGGGAGCTACTGCTGTTCACAAGCCTCACGTACAACGGGTGTTGCGGGAGGGAGAGGAGACATGGAGTGTCTGCATGGAGTCCAGCGGGGTGAGCCATCTGAGCAGCGGTCAGCACTGGGCCCGCAGTTCAGTGGCAGACTGTGCATCCTCCCACCCCCCCCCCCCCCCCCCCATCACCCCATCATGCCCGGTTGTCTCTGTGTTGGGGGGGGGGGGGGCGTAATTGCCTGTCCCCTTTACATCACCTTCCCCCCCCCCCCCCCCCCCCCCCAGCTCCCTGTTCCCAGTGCCAGCAGCCCGGGGCGCTCCACACCACAGCCTCCTCCAGTCACTTCTCCAAGGACAAACGCAACCAAAAAGACTCAGCGCCAGACACTTTGTGGTGTGGTGTTGGAGAAGGAAAGGCAGCACACTACACTCAAGGGTGCAGGCACAGGGTGGGGGATCACCCAGCTAACATTGGAACCCCAGGGAACAGACAGAGGCCATTCGGCCCCTCCTGACCGTGCCAGCAGTCAATAACCAAACAGATTTATCCCACCCTCCAGCTCTCCGCACCTGGCAACAGTCAGTCCAGGGTCTCTCTAAATACAAGGATCTCTGTGCTACCACTCTTTCTGGCACAGCTTCCGACCTCGTCCTCTGGGCCAGGCAAGTTGTTCATCATCTTCCATTTAATCCTTTTATATATTACTGGAAATCTCTGCCCTGCCACCCTCCCCCCACCCACCACCCTCCTTGGTTTTTGGGAAATAAATCCTTCCTGTGCACCCTGTCTTGGTCACTCAGAACTTTCCTCACTGGTATCGAATGGCCCAGCTTGGTGGTGAAGATGCACCCTGCCCAGCACACGGAGGCTGGTGACAGTGCGGCTTGTGTGGACATAAACTACAGTCAACCAACTTGCCCGCCAATGTCCGCCACCCTGGACAGTCACGTCACGCCACGCCACCCCCGACGCTGGATTCGATCCAACCTACAGCGCACAAGCACGCTGCCGAGGCTCTGCCATCGTTCCTCCTCCACCCAGGCCACAGCCCGTCCCCCTTCGCCCCACCCTTGGGTAAAGTATTCTTCCCCTTCTCCCCAGTAAACCCGCCTGCCCGACTCCCCTCGCCTCTCCCTTTGGGAAGGAGCTCCACATTCCCACCCCTCTCCAAGTAGATTCATCAGTGGACGTCTGATATTTATGTCCTCTTGCCCTACCCCTTCCCCCCTCCACTGATGGACATATTCCCTCTGTACGCCTGGTGAAAGCCCCTGTAGCAATCTCGATGACCGTGATAAGGTCACCTTTTAACTGCCTCTTTTCCGGAGGAGAGAGATCTAATCTGTTCACCTATTCCCGACAGCCGATACTTCTCAATCGCAAAACCCTTTAACGCCACCTCCAGTTGCACAGAGCGATACTTGGAGCTGAACACATGGTGATTCCACACTGTCACTGTGTGGCCAGCCCTTTACCCTCCTTTAGCAGTGATTCTGGACAGGAAGATGTCCTTCCCCTGACTGTACAATGGCTCAGTAATTACACAGTTGAGTGAAGCAGTGACTGAACACTGACACAAGGACGGACCCTGGGTAACGTGCACAGGGTAGTGAACTCCGGCCGAGTGGCTGTGTAAGGATCCGTCACCCCACTGAACGGACGGTCCTCTCCACACTATTACTGCAACGACTGTTGTGACTCGCACTTTAACCCTCCCACATCCTGCTGGCCAGACTAGAACTGTGTACAGTTGCACAACGGGCAGTTTTAACTGGCCCCTTTAACCCTTGTCCTGCTGATTGAACTGAAACTCTGAACGGTTAAAGAAGCAAACGTGACTGAGGCTTTGGGGTCTTTGTCTGGTACCAAAACAATATTGTTGGTTCTTACCATTTATTTTCTGTACCCACTTGTATTGTATAGTTCAAATACCATAAAATCTAGATTATAATTCGCACCAGTGTATAAATCACTCAGCCTACATCCGATCACCATGAAAACTGTACAGTCTGTGCATCTGAGTCACTGGATATTTGGTCATGGCTTTGCGCCTTATTTTAGCTGTCTATGTAACCCAGCCTTTGTCTCTGTACTCAACCTCTGCAAGCTGCTCCTCACCCAAGCCTCAGCACCCACAACGCAAACAGAACGAAACAGAAAACATCGAGGGAGGCTCGTTCCTGGGGGTCAGACGTTGGGGACAGCAAAAGCTTTTCACTGTATTTCGGTACATGTGACAATAAACTAAACTGAACTTAACATTTCACACTCAGAGGTGGAGCTGGGACGGGTACTGCCAGCTATTTATCTTCAGGGGGGAAAAGGTTTTTGTCAACTGCCTGCTGCCGGAATGCTCTCCAGGGGCCCCTTCTAAAGCCCTGCCACAGTATCGCACGGTGGGAAGATTGGCTGATCAACCAGTGTGGGCAGTGGGAGGACAGGATCCGACCCGAGCTCCTGTTCCTGTCTGATAACCACTCCACATCTATAGGGAGCTGCGAGGGTGTCAGGAAATGAATGCGGTCAACATGTATAGGATGGTTTACATTTAGAGGGATATGTGCCAAACACAGGCCAATGGGACTAGCTCCGGGAGACGTCACGGCTGAGTTTGGCCATACTGAGTTTGGTCTCTGCTAGTTTCAACAGAAGGATAGCCCAAGCATTGAAGAATGGCTTGGCAGCAATACTTAAGATACTGTAAATATCTGTTTATAAAGCACTTCATTATCTTCAGGGGTTGTCCACCTAAGATGAACCAGACCTGCTCAGCATGCGGCTCTGGCTGGTGTAAGCAAGGCTTCTGGCCGGGGGAACCATCTCCTTGGGCCCGTACATCACCGACTCCACATTGGCCTCGGGCTGTGATCTCTCTGGCCCCACCACTCCCCAAGCCTGTCCTGGACCACGCACAATATAGAAAATAGGTGCAGGAGTCGGCCCTTCGAGCCAGCACCGCCATTCTATGTGATCATGGCTGATCATCCAAAATATATTTCCCCATAGCACAAATAACTAAATGTAACTCTTTCTTGAAAACATCCAGTGAATTGGCCTCCACCACCTTCTGTGGCAGAGAATTCCGCAGATTCACAACTCTGGGTGAAAAAGTCTTTCTTCGTTCAGTCCTAAATGGTCTACCCCTTATTCTTAAACTGTGACTCCTGGATCTGGACTTCCCCTAACATTGGGTACATTTTTCCAGCATCTAGTCTGTCCAATCCATTAAGAATTTTATATTTTTCTATAAGATCCCCTCTCGTCCTAAATACCAGTGAATACAAGCCCAGTCAACCCATTATTTCATTATATGTCAGTCCTGCCATCCCGGGAATTAACCTGGTGAACCTACGCTGGCCCTTCGAGCCAGCACCGCCATTCAATGTGACCATGGCTGATCATCCCCAATCAGTACCCCGTTCCTGCCTTCCCCCCATATCCCCTGACTCCGCTATCTTTAAGACCCCTATCTAGCTCTCTCTCGAAAGTATGCAGAGAACCGGCCTCCACCGCCCTCTGAGGCAGAGAATTCCACAGACTCACAACTCTCTGTGAGAAAAAGTGTTTCCTCATCTCCATTCTAAATGGCTTACCCCTTATTCTTAAACTGTGGCCCCTGGTTCTGGACTCCCCCCAACATCGGCAACATGTTTCCAGCCTCTAGCGTCTCCAAACCTTTAATAATCTTATATGTTTCAATAAGATATCCTCTCATCCTTCTAAACTCCAGAGTATACAAGCCCAGCCGCTCCATTCTCTCAGCATATGACAGTCCCGCCATCCTGGGAATTAACCTTGTGAACCTACGCTACACTCCCTCAATAGCATGAATGTCCTTCCTCAAATTAGGAGACCAAAACTGCACACAATACTCCAGGTGTGGTCTCACTAGGGCTCTTTACAACTGCAGTG
>OY740782.1:8012201-8027201 GCA_963514005.1 Raja brachyura | reverse complement strand
CGATCATCATCAGATCATGAGTTGGATGGGGCGCCAGACCAAAACTCCTCAGCTGGCCCGCCGGCTGGGCTTTGTGTGCAGTCCAGCACCCGGGCCAACTCATCATTCACCCAGCCACGGCCGAGTCGGTCAACGAATTGCCGTCGGGAATTTGTCCCGTATTTTGACCTTTTGTCCCTTATTTGGGAGTAGTGTTGCCAACTCTGGCAACTTGCTCCATACACCTACCACCTATTGTGTGAAAAAGCTACTCCTAAGATTTCTATTAAATCTCTTCCCCCTCACCTTCTGCAAAGCTGTCCTTCTGCAGTTGTACAGAGCCCTAGTGAGACCACACCTGGAGTATTGTGTGCAGTTTTGGTCGCCTAATTTGAGGAAGGACATTCTTGCTATTGAGGGAGTGCAGCGTAGGTTTACAAGGTTAATTCCCGGGATGGCGGGACTGTCACATGCTGAGAGAATGGAGCGGCTGGACTTGTACACTCTGGAGTTTAGAAGGATGAGAGGGGATCTCATTGAAACATATAAGATTATTAAGGGTTTGGACACGCTAGAGGCAGGAAACATGTTCCCGATGTTGGGGGAGTCCAGAACCAGGGGCCACAGTTTAAGAATAAGGAGTAAGCCATTTAGAACAGAGACGAGGAAACACCTTTTCACACAGAGAGTGGTGAGTCTGTGGAATTCTCTGCCTCAGAGGCGGTGGAGGCCGTCTCTCTGGATGCTTTCAAGAGAGAGCAAGATAGGGCTCTTAAAAATAGCAGAGTCAGGGGATATGGGGAGAAGGCAGGAACGGGTTACTGATTGTAGGTATGTTACAAAACTTACCTTTAGCAGCGCTGTAGTTCTGCCACTCCCCATGTGCGTGACTTTGGCGCCTTTCACAGGGGGGCGTGTTTTAAATGCCGTTTTTCCACAGACTGGGAAAATCGATCCATGTCAGGGGATTTCGTTGCTGAAGAAAAATCGCTCCGACATTTCATTCGTGAAGGTATTTTGACGCTAGATTATTTATTAACTAGACTAATTTATAAATCATCTTCTAAAGCCGTGAGCGCCGACAACGGGAAGGATTTTACGTAGGGGAGGAAATAAAGTGCACAGTTTATTTTTACATTAAAACTTGGTTTTTAGGAAGCCTTTAATCACATTTTCATGTTGCGAAAAGGAGACAAAAAATATATACGAACCGGCAATGTTTTTCATGCCGACTTCACCGCAAACCGCAACGATCTAATCCACCGCATTCCACTAAAACCCACTCGCAAGTTGATTTAAATGGCCATTCATTTACAGGAATCTTATTATATTAAAACTCTATGTGTGTCTACCGACATCCGCCCGCCTGCCACGTTTTCCCCCTTTGATTCCCTGCTCCGCCAAAACCGGACCCTCGGATGCCGCCGTTTTCTTCCATTTAGCCAGTCGTTATGCTTGTACATTACCAAAGGCGTCCTTGTTACGTTTAGACATTGTTACGCACAACATTTTTAATAAAATCCTTTCCCCCCCCCCCAATTTTTCAAAAGCTTAAAACAATCAAACTGCTCTCACCCATAGAATGTTGGTAAACATTCCATCCTGTGATGTCACAATGCCCAATGCTCACAGATGTCCAATCGGAACGGATCTCATTTACATCTGCCTTTGCCCCCCCCCCCCCCCCCCCCCCCCGCATCAAAGCGCGTGATCACGTGTGTGGGAATAGAGAAAGAGGATTGGGGGTGATAGGGAGTGTAGAATAGATGGGCTGCCCCTACCCCGCCCCCTCCCTCACTACCACCCCACTCTTTCCCCTCTCCCCCCCAACCCTCTCCATCCCTCCACACTTTTCCCCCTCCCTCCCCTACCCCATCTCCCTCCTCCCCAACCCTCCCCCACACCTCTCTCACCCTTCCCCATCTCTCTCCTCCCCCTCTCCATCTCCATCTCTTCCCCTCCATCTCTCCCCCCACCCCCTTCCCCCTCCCCACCCTTCCCCCTCCCTCCACTCTTCCCCCTCTCTCCCCACCCCATCTCTCCCTCCTCTCTCCCCCTCCCCTCTCTCCCGCCCTCCCCCACACCTCTCCCCACCTCCCGCCCTTCCCTCTATCCCCCACCCCCTTCCATCTCGCCCCCACCCCTTTTTCCCTACCCCTCTTCCACCACTCCCCCCTAACCCCTCCCCTCCCTCTTCCACCACCCCTACCCCTCTCCCCCTCTCTCCCCACTCTTCCACATCTCCCCCCCTTCCCACACCCGTCCACCCCTTCCACCTCTCTCCCTCCCTATCTCCCCCCACCCCTTTCCCCTACCCCTTTCTCCCTTCCACCCCTCCCCACACCCCCCCTACCCCTCCACTTCTCCCCCCCTCCCCCCCACCTCTCCCCTTCTCCCACCCTCTCCAAACCCTCTCACCCCCCTCCATATCCCTCTCTCCTCCCCCTCTTCATGCCCATCTCCCCCAAACCCCTCCCCTCTCTCTTGCACCACTCCCTGCTACCCCTCTCCCCCTCACTCCCCACTCTTCCCCTCTCCCTCCCCACCTCTCTCCCTCTCCTTTCTCTCTCCCCTTCCACTCTCATCCTCTCCTCTCTCTCTCTCCCCTCCACTCCCTCTCCACCTCCCCTCCCCCTTTCTTCCCCTCTTCTCCACCACCCCTCTGCTCTCACCTCCCCCTCTTCCCCTCTCCCCTCCCTACCTCCTCCCCCAACCCCTTCCCTCTCTCCCCCCGACCCCTTCTCCCCTTCCCCTGTCCCTCTTCCACCACTCCCTCCCACCCCCTTCCCCCTACCCCTGTCCCTCTTCCACCACTCCCTCCCACCCCCTTCCCCCTACCCCTCTGTCCCTCTTCAACCACTCCCCCTACCCCTCTCCCCCCCCACTTTTCCACTTCTCTACCCCTCCCACCCCTCTCTCCCACGCACCCCTTTTCCCCTACCCCCCTCTTGCACCACTCCCCCTTCTCTCCAACTTCCACCACTCCCCCTACCCACACTTCCACTTCTCTCTCCCATCCCCCACCCCACCTCTCTCCCTCCCCAACCCTCTCTCCCCCCCACCCCTTTCCCCTCCCTCCCCCTCTCTCTCTCTCCCACTTCCACCACTCTCCCCTACACCTCTCACCCTCCCTCCCCACTTCCACTTCTCTCTTCCCCATCTCCCTCCCTTCCCTCTCCCTCCCCACTCTCTCCGCTTTCTCCCTCCCTCCTCCCCCTACCACTCTCCCCCTCCCTCCACACTCTTCACCCTCTCCCGTCTCTCCTCCCCTACCCCTCAACCCCTCCCTGAACCCTCACACCCCCTCTCTCCCCCACCCCTCTTCATCCCCATCTCTCCCCCACCCCCTTCCCCTCGCTCTTGCACCACTCCCTGCTACCCATCTTCCCCTCACTGCGCCCCTCTCCCTCCTCCTCTCTCACCCCCTCTCTCTCCCCACCTCTCACTCCCTCTCCCTCCCCCTTCCACCTCCCTTCTCCATAACCCCTCTCCTCTCCCCTTCCCCTCTCTAACCCCTCTCACCCACCCTCAGGGACATGCTGCCCCCCCCCCCCGGCATTGGGGGAACAGACCCAACAGGTCTGCACTTGGTCTGGTTAAACACTAAATTCCTTCCATTTGGCCTATAAATTCATGAAAATGAGATTTAAAAATCATGTTATATTGTGGATTATTGTGTGAATGTTATTTGGACACTTAGGCAATTTAAAAAAAGTTGATCTTTTCTTAAGAAATGGATAGATGTTTAGATCTACTCATTGAATTTTGTAATTAGCTACAATTAGATAACTAACTAATTATGTGCTTTAATTTCAGGTCATCCAAGTAAGATTGTTTAATATTTGTTTCAGAATGCTTCAATCTATAATAACTGAAAATTTCATTCAGTTCTCTTAATTTTTAAGGAAGTTATGGGCTTTTGACTGTTCTAGATCACAGCTTCTGAGTTAAGTCAATGGAAAAGCAATGGGGAACAAGATGCTAATTTCAGAGTATGAAAATGGTCATAACTTTCTTAATACTGAAGATATGAAAGTGAATTAGCCGTCAAATTAAACGTCTTTTTATGCTTTATCTGATGGGATAAATTGCAGAGTTGATTTTTAAAATCTCAACATTTTGTAACATTGATTGGGGACGATCAGCCATTGTCACATTGAATGGCGGTGCTGGCTCAAAGGGCCAAATGGCCTCCTCCTGCACCTATTGTCTTGTTCTTAGCTTACCAATGAAAAGTCTGAAGAAGGGCCCGCTGATTGACTCCAGCTGTTTGTGTCTGCCTTCAATGAAAACCTGGGGGTTATCTTTAATCTGGTTTCAATAACATTTCATGGCCCCTTCTGGCCCTCCGTATTCCCAGCTAGAGTTGGTCCTTGCCTTCGTTCTCCCACTGAAAGACTCATGTCATCCTCTAAATCCCACATATGTTATTTTGGAAACAATATTCACCAGCTAGTCTGGTCACCCAGGCTCTCTTACCTTGCCCCCCTTTGTACCGGAACATTCTGCCCCTCATCGCTGATCAGCTGCTCTTTAAATGTCTCCCAGGTGCCAGAGGTGGACTTAATTAATGACAGCTGCTCCTAATTCCCCCCCCCCCCCATCCAGATCTCCTGCCTAATTATACTGTCATCTTCCCTTCCCCAATTTCATTTGAGTCAACAGACAACAGACAATGTTTCAGGTCGGGACCCTTCTGCAGTCTGACCAACTCCAGCAGTTTGTTCTTTGCCCAAGTTTCCGGCATCTACAGGCTTCCGAGTCTCCATTGGTTTACAATAGACAATAGGTGCAGGAGTAGGCCATTCGGCCCTTCCAGCCAGCACCGCCATTCAATGTGATCATGGCTGATCATCCCCAATCAGTACCCCGTTCCCGCCTTCTCCCCCATATCCCCTGACTCCGCTATCTTTAAGAGCCCTATCTAGCTCTCTCTTGAAAGCATCCAGAGAACTGGCCTCCACCGCCCTCTGAGGCAGAGAATTCCACAGACTCACCACTCTCTGTGAGAAAAAGTGTTTCCCCGTCTCCGTTCTAATTCGCTTACCCCTTATTCTTAAACTGTGGCCCCTGGTTCTGGACTCCCCCAACATCGGGAACATGTTTATTGTCACGTGTACCGAGGTTACAGTGAAAAGCATTTTTTGTGTGTGCTATCCAGTCAGCGGAAAGACAATACGTGATTACAATCGAGCCGTCCACAGTGTAGAGATTTAAAAGAGAGGCACAAAATGCTGGAGTCACTCAGCGGGTCAGGCAGCATCTCTGAAGAAAAGGAATGGGTGACGTTTCGGGTCGAGACCCTTCTTCAGACTGAGAGTCAGGGGCGAGGGAAACGAGAGGTATAGACGGTGATGTAGAGAGATACAGAACAAATGAATGAAGGAGACGCAAAAACGTAACGATGATAAAGGAAACAGGCCATTGTTAGCTGTGGGCTAGGTGAAAACCAGTTACAGACAATGAGACTCAACAAGATGACTTTGAAACAGGTATGATTTGGGTGGGGGAGGGATAGGGGGGGGGGGGGGGTACAAGGAATATTTGAAGTTGGATAAATCAATATTCATACCACTGGGGTGCAAGCTGCCCAGACAAAATATGAGGTGCTGGTCCTCCAATTTACATTGGGCCTGACTCTGACAGTGGAGGAGGTCCAGGGCAGAAAGGTCAGTGTGGGAATGGGGAGAATTAAAGTGTTTAGCAACTGGGAGGAGTGTGGACTTCATGTAATGCGTGTTTGCAGATCCACTCTTGTGACCAGCTCACAAAGGGACGCCCGGCTTGGCCTCCATCTTGGGTAGGCACCTAGGTCCAGGTGCGGTTGCGGTTTGCGGTGAAGTCGGCATGAAAAACACAGCCGGTTCATACATTTTTTTTTGTCCCCATTTCGCAACATGAAAATGTGATTAAAGGCTTCCTAAAAACCAAGTTATAATGTAAAGGAAAACTGTGCACTTTATTTCCTCCCCTACGTAAAATCCTTCCCGTTGTCGGCGCTCACGGCTTTAGAAGATGATTTTTAAACTAGTTAATAAATAATCTAGCATAATTTAAAAATACCTTCATGAATGAAATGTCAGAGGTCCAGCAAGGTCGAGGTCCAGACTTAACCTTATTCATAACTATATTATAAACTAACAAAAATAAAAGACACAAAGTGCTGGAGTATCTCGGCGGGCCAGGCGGTATCTCTGGAGCCAGCCTCTGCAGTTCCTTGTGTCCGCATTATATATTAGAGTTGTGATCGGTGTTACCACTGAAACAGCAGTCTCCTGGGCCAGGCTTGTTTCCCAACACAAGGCCCAGTGTGGTCGCTCCTCCAGTTGGGACTGTCCACATACCCAGTCAAGAAAGTCCTTGGACACACACCTGGCAAGTTGTGCCCCCGTCCAAGCCTCTCGCAGCCCGTTTAGATTAAAGTAACTCTCTGCAACAAACTGGTTGCTTTTGCATCTCTCCACAGCTGACCCACATATCTCTGCTCCTCTACCTCCTGCTGGCTGTAAATGCAAACGGGTCGATGTTTGGAACTTCTTTATTTTGTCAAAGACGTGGCCTTGCAGCCTAGAACAACAGTGGCAGTCGGCCACCCAAACCTCACCCACTCAATGTGTGATCCACCTCTCCTGTGCCAGCTCCCCCTCTCCTCCACCTGGCAGACATTTCTCTTTCTCCATCCCGATCCCACCTCTGTCATCCTCAGAGGTTGAGAGTTCCAGAGATTTGAAAGAAGATATCTCCACCCAGCTCCGTTTTAAATCCCTCCTCTCCCTCTAGTGAAAACATTGCAACACCTGCCACGTCAAGCCCCTGCGGGTTATGCACCCGAGGTAGATAAGGTGGTCAAAAAGGCTTTTGGCACTTTGGCCTGCATCTGTCACAGTATTGAGTATAGAAGTTGGGAGGTCACGTTGCAGTTGTATAAGACGTTGGTGAGGCCACATTTAGAATAATGTGTTCAGTTCTGGGCACCATGTTATAGGAAAGATAAGCTGGAAAGGGTCAGAAAAGACTTATAAGGATGTTGCCAGGACTAGAGGGTGTGAGCTATAGGGAGAGGTTGAGTAGGCTGGGTCTCTATTCCTTGGAGCGCAGGAGGATGAGGTGTGATCTGAAAGAGGTGTATAAAATCATGAGAGGAATAGATCGGGTAGATGCACAGAGTCTTTTACCCAGAGTAGGGGAATCGAGGACCAGAGGACATAGGTTCAAGGTGAAGGGGAAAAGATTTAATAGGAATCCAAGGGGTAACATTTTCACACAAAGGGTGGTGGGTGTATGGAACAAGCTGCCAGAGGAGGTAGTTGAGGCTGGGACTATCCCAATGTTTAATAAAAAGTTAGACAGGTACAGGTTTGGAGGGATATGGGCCAAATGCAGGCAGATGGGACCAGTGTGGCTGGGACGCGTTGGCCGGTGTGGGCAAGTTGGGCCGAAAGGGCCTGTTTCCAGACTGTATCACTCTGTGACTCTATGTACCTTTGAACAAAGTCACCCCTCATTCTTCCAAACTCCAAGGAATACAGACCCAAATTATCCAGCCTCTTATGATAGGACAGCGCTCTCTTCCAAGAATTAGCCCGGGAATCTCTTTTGGACTTCCGACGATTCTTTGCTGGGCAAGGGGACCAGGATTGTGGTCAGTGGCCTCCCCAACACCCTGTACAACTGCAACAAACCCTCCTTGATCTTAAACTCCCAACACTTACACAATGAAGTCCAACCTGTCCGCCCCGTCTTGTTAAACACTCGGTGGACCCGCCCGCTAACTTCAATCGATTCATGCACATTATAGAGGCGCAGCATGGATACAGGCCCTTCGGCCCACCCAGTCCGTGCAATCAATGACCACCTGCACACCCACCAGGACAATTTACATGAGGATAGTCCAGCTAAAAGCCTGTAGAGTGTGGGAGGAAACCTGGAGCACCTGGAGAAAACCCACGCAGGCCACAGGGAGAACGTGCAAACTCCATGCAGTCAGCACCCGTGGGCAGGATGGAACCCGGGCGCTGTGAGGCAGCGACTCTAACGCTGGGCCACCGTGCCGCCCAGTCTCTGCTGCTTTCACATCGAGGATACCCCAGAGTCCAGAAGTCTGAGACAGCGAGATCCAGAATCAGTGCCCGATGAATGTAACGTGCGCACAGTGCCGGAGGAACTCAGCGGGTCAGGCAGCATCCGCGGAGAACGCTGACAGCAGGGGAAACTTTGGCACGACTCAGCCACGCGGATTTAGTGGCGTTTCTTCTCCTTCCAGCGAGGTCCATTCCAGAGGAGTGGCACTTCACCACCCCCACTCACCTCATTCATCGTCCCCTTCATCCAACTAAATCAACACACTGCCCTGACAGGCTCGCTGCAATGGCCATTCTCCCCCCTCCCCTGGGATGGCTGGGATTTAGGAAGGGCAAGGGGGGGGGGGGGGGGGGGGGGTAGGATTCCACCACATACATACTGCCACGAAGCTTTGGAAAACCCGCCATTGTTTCCGGCAACTAAAACACGGAGAGCTGGGCTTGTGGAGTACAGGGTGATTGTGAGTGAGGTGGGCAGCTGGAGGCTATTTGGAACAAGCTGCCAGAGGAGGTGGCAGAGGCCAACACAATGACAGCTTCCAAAGAGCATAGAAACATAGACAATAGGTGCAGGAGTAGGCCATTCGGCCCTTCGAGCCTGCACCGCCAATGTGATCATGGATGATCATCCAACTCAGTATCCCGTACCTGCCTTCTCTCCATACCCCCTGATCCCCTTAGCCACAAGGGCCACATCTAACTCCCTTTTAAATATAGCCAATGAACTGGCCTCAACTACCCTCTGTGGCAGAGAGTTCCAGAGACCCACCACTCACACCACTGTGTGAAAAAAGTCCTTCTCATCTCCGTCCTAAAAGGATTTCCCCCTTATCCTTAAGCTGTGACCCCTTGTCCTGGACCTCCCCAACATCGGGAACAATCTTCCTGCATCTAGCCTGTCCAACCCCTTAAGAATGTTGTAAGTTTCTATAAGATCCCCTCTCAATCTCCTAAATTCTAGAGAGTATAAACCGAGTCTATGCAGTCTTTGTTCATAAGACAGTCCTGACAATCCCAGGAATCAGTCCTGGTGAACCTTCTCTGCACTCCCTCTATGGCAATAATGTCCTTTCATCTGATTGGAGACCAGAACTGTACGCAATTATGTAGGTGTCTAGATTGCAAAGTCTAAAGAAGGAAAATGGCCTTCACACTGGTGGGCATGGAACAGTTGGGCCGAAGGGTCCCGTTTCTGGGCTCACAGAGCCATCCGACACGGATACAGGCCCTTTGGCCCATCTTGCTCATGCTGACCAAGTTGGCATTCTGGGCTGGTCCCGTTTGCCTGCATTTGGCCCACATCCCTCCAAACCCTTCCTATCCATATACCTGTCCTTTGAAAGTCAAAATGAGATCTGCATCTATAACTTCCACTGGCGGCTCATAGAAATAGAAAATAGGTGCAGGAGGAGGCCATTCGGCCCTTCGAGCCAGCACCGCCATTCATTGTGATCATGGCTGATCGTCCCCAATCAATAACCCGTGCCTGCCTTCTCCCCATATCCCTTGACTCCACTAGCCCCTACAGCTCTATCTAACCTCTCTCTTAAATCCATCCAGTGATTTGGCCTCCACTGCCCTCTGTGGCAGGGAATTCCACAAATTCACAACTCTCTGGGTAAAAAAGTTTTTTCTCACCTCAGTCTTAAATGGCCGCCCCTTTATTGTAAGACTGTGGCCCCCTGGTTCTGGACGCGCCCAACATTGGGAACTTTATTTCCTGCATCTAGCTTGTCCAGTCCTTTTATAATTTTACATGTTTCCGTTCCACAAACGGACTGCCCTCCGAGAGGGAGTATCCCCCGAGGTCTCTCAGGGTCCCACCGAAGGTGGGCGAGTGGAACCAAGGTACGAGGTGGAACTGACCAGAAACCAGATGCGAAATATGGAGTAAAGCACAAAAATACAATTTATAACATAAAATAGCAAACATATTTTCGGTTCAGCGAGCTCTGGCAGAGAAACAAAACTGCAATTATTGTAATATGGTCCATAAAACATGTTGGCGGTGAAGGGACATCAACATAGTGCGTGCAAGCATCTTGGAATAACCAGACCTCTTCAGGAAGCCGGAGTGTGCAGTGACCATCACCAGTCAGAGATTCCCTCCCGCAAGGCACCCACCCAACTCACCCGCCCTAGGCTGCAGCCCACACATGTACAATTGCCTCGGCCAGAGGCCAGCAAACGTTTACACGTTAAGATTCAGACGCGGAAACAGGCCACTTCAACTAGCTGAGCCCCGCACTCACCAGCCATCACCCCAACACCAGCACTACCCTTCACTGAAGCCAATTAACCTACAAACCTGCACGCCTTTGGAGTGCGGGAGGAAACCGGAGCACCCGGAGAAAACCCACGCGGGTCGTGCAAGCTCCGTACAGACAGCACCCGTAGTCAGGATGGAACCCGGGCCACTGGCGCTGTGAGGCGGCAACTCTACCGCTGCGCCCCCTCCCCCCACACACACACACAATCACCAACTTTGCATGTAGGGGTCACCGCCCCACAGCTTCCCCAGACATCAGGGTGTGTGGTTGGCTTTGGTTCGGGGGCACTGAGAGATCAAACCGCACGGCCATTCTGTATTTAAGAGGCTTTTGGACGCGAGGAATGGACCACTTGCAGGCAGGCAGAGATTAACTTGCCATCATGTACGGCACGGGCACAGTGGGCCGAAGGGCCTGTTCCAGGTGGCCATTCCCCTGAGATGCAGGGCAGGTCATCGATCCCTATTCTTCACCTCGAGCTGCTAGCTCACTTACAGCAGGTAGACCAGAGCAAAACCAGCCCGCAAACAAATCAATTCTCAGCAGCTCACGCAACGTCTCTGGGGAGAATGGATGGATGGATGGATGGATGGCTGACGTTTCGGGTCGGGACCCTTCTTCTTCAGGGTCGGGGCGAAGATTATGGAGGCGAGGAAAGACCAGGAACGACAAATGGCCGGCCATAACGTGACCTGGTGCAGGGTGGTGGCCTGGTGGCTCATAGCTGGCTGGGGAAGGCGTGATCTCGAGAGGGATACAATGGGTGCCACCAGGTCAACACCCTGCCTGTTGTCATCTGTTGCCAACTCAAATTGGTCCAGGTCTTTTTCTTGCCTCCAGCTCTTCACCCCCCCCTCTCAGCCTGAAACGTGGCCCATCCCTTCCCCTCCAGAGATGCTGCCTGAGTTACTCCAGCACTCTGTGTCTATCTATCTCTGGAGGACAGCAGCATCTGCGGGCCTTGGTTTCTATAAAACCTGTACCCTATAGTGCAAGAGGTTCAGGAGCTAGGGAGAGGTCCACCAGAGGCGGGCTGGGGTAGCAGCAGGGCAACAGGAGATGGACCCCCCGTCCCCACCCACCCACCCAAACAACAGGGGCGGGCCAGTGGGGCATGGAGTCCGGGCAGAAGACACAACACACACGGAGTTGACCGGTTGAAGGCAGCCAGTGATCCAGAGAGTCCAGCCACATCAGGGTTGGTCAAAGTCCTCCGCTACAGGTTGCTGGTAAGATTCCTTCTTCAACACAGGGGGCATGGACCTGCAGAGAAGGGAGCAGTCAGGAGCAAATCCCACCTCAGATGTTCCCACTCACACAAAGCCCGCTCCATCCCGATGTAAGGTAGACACACACAGCTGGAGCAACTCAGCGGGACAGGCAGCATCTCTGGAGAGAAGGAATGGCCGGCGTTTCGGGTCGTGACCCTTCTTCAGACTTCAATTAGGGACGGGATGGGTGATGACTTCAGCCTGAGGAAGGGTCTCGACCCGAAACGTCGCCCATTCCCTCTCACCAGAGCTGCTTCTATCCCCGGCTACAATGCGGTGTCTTCGCGCCCGGAGAGCTGCGGCAGCGGTGAGTGAGTGAGTTACTGGCATTATCCCCGACCCCCTCCTTCCACAACACTCCTGCCCTCCCCGCAACTTCACCCCTGGCACAGACTCTCCACACGCTGTGAAGGAACTCTCCCCCCAATTGGTCTCTTGAACAAACTGATTCAACTTTTCCCTGTACTGAACTGACTGCCTACCCTGAGTAATTACTCACGGCACGTGCCTGCTTGGGATTGTCCCAGCCTCAACTACCTCCTCTGGCACCATAACTGACTTCATCAACTCCGGCTCCCAACCCCCCCCGAGCCTCAACCTCATCGTTCCCCCAGCCCCGCACGGCCCGATTTTACCTTCTCCCCAAAATCCACAAACCCGACTGCCCCGGCAGACCCATTGTCTCTGCCTGTTCGTGCCCCACCGAACACATTTCCACATACCTTGACTCCATCCTATCCCCCTTTGTTAAATCCTTCCCCACCTAAGTTCAAGACACCTCAGACACTCTCCGTCGGCTCCACGCATTCCATTCCCTAGGCCCCCATCCTCTCATCTTCACCATGGACGTCCAGTCACTATACACCTGCATCCCCCACCAGGATGGTCTCAAAGCCCTCCGGTACTTCCTCGACCAGAGGAGCAACCCATGCCCGTCCACTGACACCCTCCTCCGCCTAGCGGAGTTGGTCCTTACCCTCAACAACTTCTGTTTTGACTCCTCCCATTTCCTCCAAACACAAGGCGTAGCTATGGGCACACGCATGGGCCCTAGCTACGCCTGCCTCTTTGTCAGGCACGTCGAACAATCTTTGTTCTCGGCGTACCAGGGCCCCACCCCCGACCTTTACCTCCGTTACATTGACGACTGCTTTGGTGTCACCTCCTGCACCCACACACAACTGACTGACTTTATCCATTTCACCACCAACTTCCATCCGGCACTCAAATATACTTGGACCATTTCCGACATTGCCCTACCATTCCTTGACCTCACCATCTCTATTGCAGGTGATACACTCCTGACTGACATCCACTACAAACCAACTGACTCCCACAGCTACTGGACTACTCTTCCTCCCACCCTGGCTTCCTGTAAGGACTCCATCCCCTATTCCCAATTCCTCCGTCTACGCCGCATCTGCTCCCAGGATCACGTGTTCCACACCAGGTCATCACAAATGTCCTCGTTCTCAGAGAACGGGGATTCCCCTCCCCCACTATAGATGAGGCTCGCACCAGGGTCTCCTCCATACCCCGCAACACTGCCCTCTCTCCCTATTCCCCCACTCACAACAAGGGCCGAGTCCCCCTGGTCCTCACCTTTCACCCCACCAGCCAGCGCATTCAACAGATAGTCCTCCGCCAGTTTCGCCACCTCCAACGTGACCCCTCCACTCGCCACATCTTCCCATCTCCCCCCCTGTCTGCCTTCCGCAAAGCCCGCTCCCATCCGCAACTCCCTTGTCAATTCTTCCCTTCCCTCCCGCTCCACTCCTTCCCCGGGCACTTTCCCTTGCAACCGCAAGAGATGCTACACTTGTCCCTTCACCTCCCCCATCCGCTCCTTTCAGGGACCCAAGCAGTCCCTTCCAAGTCCGACAGAGGTTCACCTGCACCTCCTCCAACCTCGTCTACTGCATCCGTTGCTCCAGATGCCAGCTGATCTACATCGGTGAGACCAAGCGGAGGCTGGGCGATCGTTTCGCCCAACACCTCCGCTCGGTCCGCAATAACCAACCCGACCTCCCGGTGGCTCAGCACTTCAACTCCCCCTCCCATTCCGTATCCGACCTCTCGGTCCTGGCCTCCTCCACGGCCAGAGTGAGCAACACCGCAAGTTGGAGGAACAGCACCTCATATTCCGCTTGGGGAGTCTGCATCCTCTGGGCTTAAACATTGAATTTTCTCAATTCTGTTAACCCAGACTGCCCCCTCCCCCTCCCCACCTCTCCCTCACTCAGCCCTCGGGCCCTGACATTCCTTCTCCATCTCCCCCCCCCACCAAGTCGCACTAGCTTCTCATTTTCACACTACAACCAGCTTACAATGGCCTGCTTCCTTTATCACAATACTTTTTGCATATCTTTCACTCATTGTTCCTTATCTCTCCACATCACTGTCTATACCTCTCGTTTCCCTGATCCCTGACCAGTCTGAAGAAGGGTCTCGACCCGAAACGTCGCCTATCTCCTTCGCTCCTTAGATGCTGCTGCACCCGCTGAGTTTCTCCAGCTTTTTGTGTAACCCTCGATTCTCCAGCATCTGCAGTTTCTTCTTTAATAGCTCCTCTGGCAGCTTGTTACCACCCTTTGTGTGAAAAAGATACCCCTCGGATTCCTATTAAATCTTTTCCCCTTCACCTTAAACCTATGTCCTCTGGTCCTCGATTCCCCTACTCTGGGCAAGAGACTCTGTGCATCTACGCGATCTATTCCTCTCATGATTTTATACACCTTTATAAGATCATAGAGCTCCATGGAATAGAGACCCAGCCGACTCAACCTCTCCCTGTAGCTCACACCCTCTAGTCCTGGCAACATCCTCGTAAAAACAGGTGTGTTAACTCCTACCTGCACAGCCACTCCTGAGATGGGATGGAGTCCTGCCAGTCTCCCTTCTCCTTCCTGAGGGGGCAAGAAGATAGCAGAGTGAGTCAGTCCAGGGAAGTGTGTCAGGCAGCGATTCCCCAGCCCGACCGCCAGCTCCCAGCTTTAGTTCCCGGAATGTGGTGTCGCAGGTGAAGAAGTGAAGAGGTTTGTCCCACTGGCGTGGATCAGGTACAGCGATAAGACGCAAAAAGCTGGAGTAACTCAGCGGGCCAGGCAACATCTCTGGAGAAACGGAATAGGTGACGTTTCGGGTCTGCAGGAAAAATGTCCCCGATGTTTGGGGGGAAGTCCAGACCCAGGGGAACACAGTTTAAGAATAAGGGGGAGGGCCATTTAGGACTGAGATGAGGAAAAGGCAGGAATGGGGTAGTGATTTTGGATGATCAGCCATGATCACATTGAATGGCGGTGCTGGGGACAGGGGGTGCGAGAGAGGGACGGTGGACTCAAGGGGGGGGTGGGGGACGGAGGGGGGGGGGCAGAGGAAGTGGGGACAGAAGGGGGGGGG